>CM062804.1:948120024-948182730 GCA_031772625.1 Pinus tabuliformis | reverse complement strand
GTGACCTTAAGGAAATGGGATGCATGGAACCACAACATACAAACCTTCCACATCAGCTACGGGACCCATGAGAACCATCCCCACACTTCATGCAACTAGCCCCTGGGTCCCATTGAAGTTTTTGACCACTTAACCTCTGGACACTCTCATGCTATAGGTATACCAACATCCAGGAGGCTCTGAACGTTCTAATGCTATAGGCATGCTAGCGTCTAGGGACTATTTTGTCCAGTTCTATGCCAGCGTCCCCAGGATTTAAGCCACTTTTTTAGGCCTAGAGCCCAGGTCATTGCCCAGAATTAAATGACATCTCCAGAGCAATAAAATAACAGGGAAATAATGATGCAATAGCAAATAGTTTAACAAGCCATTAATCAGACCCCTACTAGCCATGACAGGCATTTCGTCAAACATATCACAAATATGTAATCTACAGGTGTAAACAACAATTTTAAGCATAGGGATCTCATACTTATCTGAGAATTGATAAGAACTATTTTTCCCTCATATAATTTATTGCATTATCATCTATTAGGTCATAGATACATTGTCCATTCATTTACAAATAAAAAATTGATGAGAGTTGTACATAGGCACTATCATAAAACACATATATAACCAGAATAATAGCAACGGAAATACCAATGAAATCATAGCCATATAATCCAGATATAAATCAGTATAATATTCATAGAAATACAAGGAGAATAACCTTTCATTATTGATGCAAAATCCAAACCCAAGATGGGACTACCGTGTTCCACCCGAACATAAAATGGCTAAGACAAATCTCTCTTCAACCATTCACCCCCGTGCCATATTTCAAGCATAAATTTGGGACTCAAACCAGAAGAACCAACCAGAGCACACTAAGGCTAAACCACCTCACCCTCATTAATAGAAATCAGGCTTTACCGTAATCCATCCCAACTAGGCCAACATAATAAACATGTCATAACAACCTTTACCATGATCTCCACCTGATCATTAGGCAAAACAAGCATGAATGCCACCGAATTTCTCCACCTACAACATGAGGAAATTTCCTGTCTCCTAGTCTCTCAATATTTACCGTAATCCAAACCTGGATCACTAGGCCCTAAATCGAGACCCACTCTCCAGGCTTTACCACATATCCCAAACTAGAGATTACTAGGCCCAATGGAGAGAAACCCACCTCTTGGATTTACTGTATATCCTGCCATTCACCGACAAGGATTCCTAGGCCCACCGAGGCGACACAATCCTTGCTTTACCGTAACTGACAATCTGGCTCAGGGATCACTAGGCTAGTGGCTTTATCGTGATTCACAGTCTAGTTCAGGGACCACTAGGCTATGTGTTCTATCATTTGGAGATCCACCTCACTTAGCTTAGAATCCATCTTGCAATCCAACTCAACCAAAACATGAGAACCCCATCACACCATGGCTATCTAGAAATGGAAAGGCTAGGCTGAAAACACTGTTACACCTGGAAAAACCCATGCCATAACAACAAAAGAACCACATGAAATACCATGCATGCCAAATCTAGCAAGGAAAATACACATGCAAATCGATACTTGCAAATAATACTGATGTAGCTTCTTGATCTTGCCTTTCCCTACTTGATATTTGCTTCATCTTGCCTTCTTTACCTATCTTGATCCAATGCCAAAATGCTCCAAGAAAACTCTAAGTGTCCAAGAGTGAGAGAGAGAGAGAGAGAATAATGAGAGAGCTCCAAAACTGAACTGAAAAAAGGTTACCAATTGATCCTCAGAAGCCTTTTTATTAATGAGGCCTCTATTTTCTTCATTTTCCATTATTTTCCTTCATTTTCCTCCTCACATGAAACATCTGAACTTTGACCTCCCTTTTCTCCTAATTTCCATTATTTTCATAAAAAAATGTGCCTAAAATTCCATTTTTTCTTTCCAAAGCCTTAGCCATTGCCTTTGCTAATTTCCTTAGCAATAAAAAATCGGTGAACACCTACACAAGGATGTTTTTCCTGACATTCAACTTGGAATAAGTGTCCCATCAACCATCGTTATTATTTTTGCCTTTATGAACTTTTATTACATGGAATTTTCACCAGGGATTTTACAGAACCCTCCCCCTTGGGGACACCATCCTCAGTTTTCAACCACACCTATACCTCATCAAAACCGTTGAAAAACAAACATATGACCCATGGAGCTTTATAACATAGCTTGATGTAGTATTTACAATGATCACCCTACAGAAAAGAAAACCAACATGACAACATAATAAAGCATAACATCATAATGACATGACACCCATACCGCTTATTGGAGCTTTGTAACATATCTCATGGAAGTATTTACATCCATATACATATGTACATATAACAAAACATCACCAAGCATATATGAAGACATATATTGAGACATATATCAAAACACCATACCAAAACTACTTTTCCTCAACCGGAAAATAATTAAGGATACATAGCTCGCATCTGATCCGCCATCTCCCATGTAGCTTCATCAGGCCCAATGTGGTTCCACTGCACTTTAACTTGCTTGATTGCTCAGTTTCGAAGCATGAGCACCTTTTTCTGCAATATACACTAAGGCTCCTGCTAGAATTTTCCATCTGGTTCCACCTACAATACAAACCAATCAATCACATGATCAACATATTTAACATGCTTCTTAAGCAATGACACATGGAAAACATCATGGACTTTCACTTTCAGAGGTAATGACACAATACTTAAGGGTCCACAAAACCGTGGTACCATATTGGCACATGATCCAATCCATAAGGAGCTCTTCTTTGGTTTGATGCACAAATACACCTGTTCCCCAACATAGAACTCCTTGAACAACGTGTTCTGATCTGCATAGATCTTCTTCCTATCATGTGCTACCTTTAGATTCTTCTTGATTACCTACATTTTCTATTCCATGTCTACCAACATGTCTGGGGAAATCAACACCCTATTAACTGGATCACTCAAACTGATAGAAGTATTTCAACTCCGCCCATGCCTCAAATGAACTAATCCTCAAATATTCTTGATACCCATTGCTGTATGCGAACTCAACCAAGGGAAGGTACTCCTCCCACTTCCGCTGCTGAGGCATCACATACATCCTCAACATGTCCTCCAATATCCTATTGATCCTCTCTATCTGTTCATCTATCTGTGAATGATAAGCTTCACTGAAGGCTAAATTTGTGCCCAAACCTGCAAATAACTCCTTCTAGAACTTGGAAGTGAACTTTGCATCCCTTTCTGACACAATATTCTCTGGGACACCATGCTATCTGACCACATCTCTGATGAATACATGTGCTACATCGTTAGCTGAGAATGTAGACTTCACTGGAATGAAGTGCACAACCTTTGTAAACCTATCCACAACAACCATGATGGAATCATGCAATATCATTGTCCTTGGAAAACATGTGATGAAGTCCATGGAAATGACTTCCCATTTCCACTCTCGAATCACAATCGACTGTAGTATTCCACCTGAATTCTTACAATTTTCCTTCACACGCTGACAATCAAAACACCTAGCCACCAACTCTGCTACATCCCTCTTTAGAATCAGTCACTGATAAAATTTATTCACTGTAGTTAATGTATTATGATAACCTAAGTGACCTAAATATGGTTTCGCATGAAACTCTCTCAATATCACCTTCTTGAGCTCACTACTATCTGGAACATATATACTATCTCTGAATCTAACCAATCCGTTTATAGTAAGACAATAGTCTACATCCTGTGCACCTACACTTGTACCTGTACCTATACCTGTACCACTACCTGTACTACCACATGTACCTGTAACTATACCAGTACTGTGCTACAACATGTGCACAATCTCGATATACTTGTCATCCTGCTGACCTACCTACAAGATCCTATCCTGTAAGTCTGTCCCATAGGAGATGCTAAATGCTCGATATGTTGTTCCTCATTTTTAGAATATACCAATATGTCATCAATGAACACAATAACAAACTTATCCAAATACAAACACAACACACTATTCATCAAGCACATAAATGTAGCTGGAGCATTAGTCAAACCAAATGGAACTACAACAAACTCATAATGCCCATACCTAGTCCAGAAAGATGCCTTTTAAATGTCCTCCTCTTTGATGCATACATGGTGATATCTGGATCTCAGATCAATCTTCAAGAACACTAATGCTCCTTTCAAATGATCGAACAAGTTATCAATCCTCGAAAATGGATACTTGTTATTTATGGTCACTTTATTCAACTTCTTGTAGTCAATGCATAATCTAAGAGTGCCATCTTTCTTCTTCATGAATAATATCGGTGCACCCCAAGGTGATACACTTGGTCTAATATATCCTTTGTCCAACATTTCCTTTAACTTTAGCTTCATCGCTACCAACTCAGGTGTGCTCATCCTGTAAGGTGCTTTTGATGTTGGAGCTGCCCTTGGCACTAACTCAATAAAAAAGTCTACCTCCCTGTGAGGTGGAAACTCTGAAATGTCCTCAGAAAATACATCCTGAAATTGTTGTATAACTAGGTACCAGCTCAAAACATCAACATCCTCAACTTCCTTACCCTTGTCACTAGAAATGTGCACTGCAAATAACATACACCCTTTCCTGCAACTACGCTTTGCCTGCATAGCTGTCACCATCCTAACTGATGTGGCTTCCTTCCTTCCTTGTAAGACTCTTGGTTCCCCATTGTCATCAACACACTCATTGGCTTTGCCATAGCAATCTACCTTAGTTCTATGAATATACAACCAATCTATGCCCAACAAAATATTGTATGGTCCCAATGGTAATACATTCAAGTGTGTTGCAGTAGGCACATCATTAAAATCAAATGCACAAGCTCTTACCTAATGATGAACTCGCTTCTTTGTACCTATAGCCAACTGCACTAACCAATATTCTGCATGCAATTCTTTACTCAAACCACACTTATCCACCAAGTCATGACTAATATAGCTATAATTAGATCCAGGGTCAATCAAAATAGAGATAAATTGATCAACAAGCTTACGTTCCATCTCATTGATAGATGCCTGATGATATGACTATTTTTTATCCAATGTTGCATAAATATGAGGAATGCTATGACCAACATCCCGAACAGTCTGTGTCTCCTGCGCACTATATATCTAAGGCATACCACCCTGATTCTGTGGAAAATCTTTCTTAAGGTGCTCCTTACCACATGTCCAACACTACAACTGACTAGTACCATCACCTCTATGCTCCTACTATGACCCATGTCCATGTCTGGTTGCATTGAACCTCTTTTGTGGTACCACATTTTATTTCTCATCTGCATTCTAAGGCCTTGTTCTTTTTGACTGCCATTTACCTTTACCTTTGTATTTTCCCTCCAATCCTTATTGAGATTCATTCTTATGCTTTGACTGTTCATAGCAACTCTTCACTTTCCTAATAACATCCTCAAGAGATTGAGGCTCATCATACTCAATCTAATCTCTAAATTCTAATGGAAATCCATTGGCAAATAGTTGAATTTTAGCCTTCTCATCTTTAAGATATGGTACATACCTCAATAGCTCTAGAAACTTAGTCGTGTACTCTTCATCTATCATTGATCCCATATTTAGCTCATAGAATTCTTTGGCCTTACTTGTTACACTAAAAAATGTCACCTTGACTACTTACAGTTAGTATGGCTCAAATCAACAAGTCATGCTACCCTCTTAGGCAAGTCTCATGCCTCTGTTATCCATCTCAAACTCAAAGAAGAGAGAAAGTCTTGTAAAAATCATGTTTATCTCTGGGGTCGCAGGTTCTCTCTAGCCTTACCTGCGGGGACGCTGACCATGTTCACAAAATCTGCGTCCATGGACGCTCTGTATGTTAAGGGACAGGTGCGTCCCTCTGTAAAAGGCAAAATGCGCGAGTTTTATCTTGAAAAAGTTACTTGTGGTTACTTCTAGAACATTCTAGAGGTCGGTTTGATGAAATGGATGCGCCTCCAGTTGGTTCATGTATCTCTATTAAGGGGGAACTTATCCCATCAATAAGGGAGCTATCCCACCCATAGAGGGGGATGATCCCATTGATAGTGGACCTGAATAACCTCTTTACAGCACTATAAATAAAGGCATTGAGCCAGAAGGAGAGGAGGTTGGAGCTATACATTTTCTTTGGGTAAATGCTGCAGGATTTAGGTCTTCCATTAGAGCCTTTGTGAGGAGAGATTGTCTTCACTTGATTCTACTTGGGAGAGGGTGAGCTTTGTCAAAGTAGAGGAAAACCCTTGATGGACCCTGGGAGGAACTTGCACAACACCAAGGCCAGGTTGTAAGAGTTTCTTTGTTTCGTTATTAATACAAACTGGTTTATTTTTCTCAATAGCTTGTGTTAATGAGTTATTTCATGTGTTCCTTGGTCTGCATGTTGAATATATGTTTTATTATATGAAATGCAAGTGCTTGGTAATTGTTTGATTGTTTGTGGTTGCAGGAATTGACTTGAAGGAGGAGCTCATCCGGATCGTCAAGAACGGACTTCAACAACAGCGTTTTGGAATAAGGTAAGCCTAAACACTTGTAGTTTTCATGTTGTAAAAGGTGTATTTAGAGAAAGATCACTCCATTTTGTCTTGTTTGTCATTAGAATGTCTTAGACTTCTAGGAAGGTCAGTCGTGTCCGCACCCTTGACAGATTCCGTGTGACAAATTGGCGACTCCGCTGGGGAATCCATTAATGAGAGAGTCTTTTCCTTTATATGAACTTTGCTTTGAGAAAATCATTTTTATTTTCTGGTTTTTGACTGTGAGAATTAGTATTTGGGTGGCTTAGCTGTAGATTTAGTTGGCTTTAGTTTTTCTTCTTTTTTCCAGAAAGACGCAGTCTCTGTGTGCTGCACAGTGCGTCCTTGGACGCGCTGTTGTCGACTGCACAGTGCGGGGCCGCACCTGTGACAACGGTGCCTGCGTCTTCCTGTAAAAGTTAAGAAAATTCCATTTTTGCTTTAAATTACTTTTAGATTTTGTTTTTTCTTAGTGTTTTCTGCCCAGATCCTTTAGTACCCTGTCAAGAATTCTCACCTGAACTCGTTTTGTGAGCTTTGAGTGTTTTAGTGGTTTTCAACGAAGTTTAGACCTAGGGTTTGATTTTTGGAAAGGCTTTGTAGTGACTTTGAGCTTAGAAAGTTGTCCAGCCTTAGATATCTCTGGTTAGTCAACCTTCTTAGAAGTTGAGCCTGTCGTAAAGTCTCCTTGTTTGAGCAACTTGTCATTTGAGTTGTTTTGGGTCAAATTTCGAATTACTTGTTTATAAAGTATTGATTTCCATTTTCAAAAAGGACAAAAAGATTAGAATTTTGTTTTGACTAGTTTTTGGTTCTGCAATAAGCTAGTCCTTGATTTGATTGTGATCAAGTAAAACACCTTAGAAATAATCATTGTTAGTTTTGGCCTCGTTAAGATTGCTTAGAGTAAATTTGCCTTTAGTTTGCTTATGAGTGCATTTTCATAGATTTTAAGAGTTGTTAAGATTGATTTTTTGGTTATATTAGATTTATTTGCTTTATTAAAAGAAAAATACAAAAACATCTTCTTAAAAGTCTTGTTTCAAGTAGCTTTTTGTTTTCAAAAGAAGAAAAGAGTTTTTTCGTGCATGTAAAGAGAAGTTATGTTTTTATGCTTGGAAAAGAAAAACGAATTGTTTCTTTGATTGTCTTCAATTAAGAAGTTGCTTTTATAAAGATTGCATTCTCTCAACTTTTTAGTTAAGCAATTCATCGAAAAAGTAAAGTAGTGGATAAATCATTTTAGGTGCATTTTGTAGTGGTTTCGAGTCGAGTCAACACACCACTAGTTTCACTTCCATCACCTTTTGACTTAAGAAACAACCTTAAAAGTAACGCTTAAATTAAAATCAATCTAGTAATCTTTATTTTTCTAGGGCTCTGAAGCACCAACATAGCTTAGGCTAGGGTCTTGGAGTAGGTGAGTACTTAACTCTCCAAGACTACAAAACCAAACAGATAGTCTATCTTGAGTAGAACAAATCCAATTGTTTCAGTTACATTCTGGGAAAGCTCCTCTTAAAGGAGAAACACGAGCTCGTGTCCGAACCAGTGAGGGGATCATTCCTCCCTCGTTGGGAACGACGCCAGGCAGTACGTATTACAAACGGTAAACCTCGGATTAACCATTGTCGAGGAGCCAGGGGTCACTTATCGGTAAACCTTGGATTGTTGTCAAGGAGCCGGTAAGGGGATTGGAGCTTGCTACTCTGCCCTTGCGTGCTGTCGGAGTTTAGACTGTTCCCCCAGGTGTAATTGTTGTGATTGGTAACCTTAGTGGCCATAATATCTAGGATTCTACCCAAGGTGACGGTGGAGGGAAGGTCCCACTGTACCTGGAGCAGACGTCGGTTATACTCACTTGGATTTTCTGGGGGGTTCGCTTCACTTCGAGACGGTTAAAGTGGAGGAACTTGGTCCAGTCTATTCATTAAGCAGGTTGCCGGGGTAACTGTTCCACCCACTATTTCTGTACTGAATCCTGCGAGGTTGGGCCTAATCACCAACTAGCGCTTTTGGTCCGGAAGACTACTGTTTGTGTGTGGTTTGACGCTCTAGATTATTTAGGCGTGTGCTTCAAATTTGATTGGTTCTTTAGAAGACTTTAGGTGGTTTGATTTGAAATTTTTTACTTTGATTTCGTGTGTTGTAGTTAAAATCTTTAATTGTGGCGGAATTACCGAGACAGTCCCGTAGACTTCGGGGCAAGTCTCCTGAGATTGTTACCGGGATAGATTTGTTAAGAAAACTCCGTAAATCGCGGGGTGAATCTCCTGAAAACATTCCGGGTCATTTAGAAGGGTTAAAGGTCCTTGTAACTCCTCCTAGTGGCAGTAGAGTAGGTTCACCTGAAGAAGGAGAATCTTCTTTGGTAGTCCATCCAGATTACCAAAGATTAGAAACAGGTTACAATCCCGAAGCTGTTACAGTTTCCGAGCTTGCTGGTAGTTTTTCATCTGCCAGTGAAACAGGCGAAGAACCTGAAATTTCAGAACCTGTTACTCCAACTCCTAGTGTTCCTGATTCACCAAGAATAGAAAGAATTATCACCGAAAATCTTCCTGTTGGATTAATTGCTATAGAAGAACTTGTTCCAGAGGAAGAAATAGGCGTTTCTGATTCTGAAGATCTAATTACCCTTGATCTAAGGGAGCGTGAATCCATCTTTTACAGTCCTCCTAGAAGTGAGTCTTGGTACCTTGCATTAACCAATTTTTTAGACAACTCAGTAGGTTTTTCTACACCTCGTACTCCGGTTCCACCTAGAGGAATTCATTCTCCTGTAAATATGTCTGGTCAGTCGTCTGTGTTTTCACAAAGTCCTGAATCATTTTTACATGGCGGTCCTTCTGTTCCTACTGGGTATCAGTCACTTTCTGGTACCTTTGCGGGAGCATCTCCTCAACCTGTTGATCATGGGTTATTAGTTGGAAACAGTGGTAATGTACCATTGAGTATAGGTGAAGTTTATATGATGTCAGGTTCAACTCCCATTAACCAACCTCAAGGTGGCCAATTACCGCCTGGGGGGCAACCTTCGTTAATGCCTGGGGGGCAACCTCAAGGTACTTCATTTGTGACTGGGGGGCAACCTCAAGGGTATCAACCCCAGCCTCAATACGTACCCCAAAGTCAACCTCAGTATCAGTATCAACCTCAAGGATGGCAACCTCAAGGATGGCAACCCCAAGGGTATCAACCCCAAGGGTATCAACCTCAAGGATACCAACCTCAAGGTCAAGGTCAACCCCAGTATTCGTATTTACCTCAAGGTTATCAACCTACGGGTCAATACCCTGGTCAAGGTTATCAACCACCTCAAGGGCAATCATATGGGACTACACCTTACAGTTATCAACCCTATCCTCAATACGGCTATGGATCTCAGTATCCTCAACCTGTTACGAGTCAATACCCTGGAATGTTAACATGGGATCCGTCACAGGGTCAACAGATGTCGCAACCAAGTATACAGTCGGTACCTCAAGCAGGACAACCTGCAGTTCCTGGTCCACCCCAGCAACCGCAACCTGTCCAGTCAAGTGTTCAGACCCCTGTAACTTCTGTAGTTACTCAGCCGCCAATTGCACCGAGTACTCCACCTCACACGGCTGCAGCAGCTACCGCTTCATCTACCATGCTTACATCTGGAGTATCGGCAGCTCCGGTTTCTACTGTCCCTGTAACCGCTCCTCAGACATCTGTACCGTTGTCTGGACCCACGGTTCAAACCACAGTCCAGATGCCTGCAGGTCAACCTGGTACAAGTACGGTTGTTACTACTCAACCTCAATTTGTTCAACCTCCGTACCAGGGACAGTATCAACCTGGTCAAGCTGCCCAACAACCGGTTTACCAGTATCAACCGTATCCTGGGTACAATTATCAACCACCTCAACAACCCCAGTACGGTCCGGTTAATCCTGGTTTTCCAGGAGGATATAATATCCCCAATGCGAATCCTGTTCCTAGTTATCCTGGATATCCTCCTCCTGGGGCTGGTATTGTGACTCAGAGTTTCAGAGATCCTAACCGGCAGTTACCATTTATTGCGACTTTAGATTTACCCGACTTGACGCGCCTAACGAACGATCCAATTCAATATCTTCCGTTCTGGCCGCCAATGCCAAATAAGTTGCCCAGCGATATACCCAAGTTCGAAGGTAAGTCTGGAGAGGATCCGTCTAATCACGTGATGACTTACCACCTCTGGTGTGCATCAAATTCCATCTCAGATGATTCTATCCGCTTACGTCTTTTCCAGCGTACACTCATTGGTCTCGCAGCCAAGTGGTACATTGAGTTGCCACGGGCTTCTTTTTACAACTTTAGCCAGTTAGCTACTTCATTCTTAACTCATTTTCAGTTACCAGTCAGATACGATAATGGTACGGAATTATTAACTTCGCTAAAACAATCGACATCCACGTACATTTCTGATCACATCCATGAGTGGAGACGTCGAAGGAGATTAGTGAAAGTTTTTATCCCGGACCAAATTTTAGCTGAATGGTTTGTAAAATCATTATTACCAAGAATTACTGAAGATGTAGCTAAGGCCGGCGTAGTTACTGAGGAGCAAGTCATTGCTCAGGCACAATACCTTGACTTAGTTTACACTCAGTCGGGTACGTTACACGAGAAAATTCCGGATCTTCCAAAGTCAAACCAAATCGCTGCTGCTCCTTCGGGATCTCATGCCGCTGATGGTATGATCGGTATCGTGACTACGAAGAGTAAGAAGAAGTCTTCCAAGACCTCCAATACTCCAATTATCACTTTGCCTGATTCTCCGACAGGAGAGTCTTCTCCTCCTGAACTTACCGCCGACATTCACGCTGTAGAGTCATCTACGGCCAAATCCAAAAACGGTGGAAAGAAGAAAGGAAAGAAGAAGGCTAAAGCAGACAAGGCTCCAAAGGAGAAAACGGAAAAGTCGGAAACTAATGACGAAAAGCGCAAACCTCGTTATCCTTGTCTCATTTGTGAAGAAGATCATTTTACGAGAGACTGCCCTCATCGGGCCGAGGTAGTGAAAATAGTTAAAGGTTCTCCGACTCCTGCTGTGTTAAAGAATCCATTCCCCGAGCAGGAAAATAAGATGATAGGTTCTTCTTCGAATGCCAGTGAAGAACCCATTTTGATGATGTCTCATGTCAGGATTGCGACTCGATCGCAAGATTATGGTAGTAAGGCTCCTGTTGATGGTAAAGAAGCAGAATCTTCTAACTCTAACCCATCAACCTCAGCTCCTGGTTCCGATCCACTACAGATCGAAAAACCTAACCCAGACTTAGTGATTAAGCCGCCCGCCAAGGGTGTACTTCGAAGGTCTGCTTTCAATCCACATGCGAGAGCAGCCCAGAATTACAACATTGTTGAAGATTTAGCTGTTTCACCTTCAGCAATGTCGGCACTCGAAGTGCTGCAATCATGTCCAGCGCAACGAAAATTGCTTTTGTCGGCTATTGGAGCTGTCGATGTTCAGGACCCGAACCTAATCTTTGATCTAGAAAGTAGTACACCGCGTCTCCCCCATCAAATGGCTTTCCAAATTCCAGTGATAGTCAAAAACAGGCCTATTCATCGGACTGTGATTGATGAGGGAGCTTCTACGTGTATTATGTCGATTCAATGTTGGAGATCGCTTGGTTCTCCTTCGTTGAACCAATCCCCCACCATCCTTAAGGCCTTTGATGGCCGTGGGTTCCGTCCGTTTGGTATTCTACAAGAATTGCCTATAGGGGTCGAAGGTAAAACCGTTAGTCTGGATGTGGAAGTGGTTGATGCCCCTCTAGACTACAACCTTCTTTTGGGTCGAAGTTGGTCATATGCTATGACAGCGGTCGTTTCATCGGTCTTCAGAGTCATTAAGTTTCCACATAACGGTAAGATCGTGACTATTGATCAGCTGACATACTTTTCATCCGACCCAACCTCTTTAGAAACTATCCAGCATGTTGGTAAAACGACGATCCCTTATAGGGACATTGGTGTAGGTTTAGTTAAGGATTCCGGTTTACTGGGAACTTTTCCTCTCCCTCCACTCAATGCAGACCCTTCGTTCGCAACAATTCATATGATCACGTCAGAAAACATTATTTATGATGATCCTTGGTATGTTCCCTCTGACTCTGAGCTAGACTCACTCGGTGATGTTATGCCGTTGAGTCCGTATGAGATTGCTTATGAAGCTCTTATGTCTTTTACCGACTTTCATTCAACCGACCAAATGAATGTGGTCAGTGAAGAGTCACTTTTCACCTCACCCTTAGAACGGATAACGTTTCCCGAAGAAGTGTCATCTGACGAACAACTTCGCGAAATCCTAAGTGTAGATGATCTACCATGGGACGATCTCCATCACAGATCTTCGTTTTTACCTAAGGATGATGCCTTTGAAAATGATTTTTCATCTATCTTTACCGCTGAATATGTCAAAGACGCTCAGGATCCAACGAAACATTCTGATTCAGAGCTGAATTTAGGGAATATTTCTCGTACTATTCCCATTGACATTTCAGTGAAGCCCGGAATCAAGGAGAACATTCATATAGGTGCCGCATGTACTGACGAAGAAATTGAAACTTACAAGGCCCTATTCCAAGAATTCCGCGACGTGTTTGCCTGGTCCTACGAAGAAATGCCAGGAATCGATCCTGCCATTGTTGTTCATGAAATCAAAACCTACCCGGATGCTAAACCCATTCGGCAACGGTTGCGTCAGATTCACCCTCGAAAAGCAGCTGCAATCAAAGCCGAAGTCGAAAAGCTGTTGAAAGCAGGTTTCATTTATCCGATCCCGTTAACGGATTGGGTATCGAATATTGTTCCCGTCAATAAAAAACAAGGAACAATAAGAATCTGTATCGATTATAGGGATATCAATCGAGCTTGTCCAAAAGACAACTATCCTACGCCTTATATCGATCAAATTATTGATGATTGTGCCGGAAGTGAGATGTTTTCCTTCATGGATGGTTTCTCGGGTATAATCAAATCAATATTCTACCTGCCGATCAACCAAAAACGGCATTCATTTGTCCATGGGGGACATTTGCTTATTGCAAATTACCTTTTGGCCTTAAGAATGCCGGTGCTACTTTTCAACGGGCCATGTCTTATGCATTTCATGACATCAAGCACATTGTGCAACCCTATCTCGATGATTTGCCTGCTCATTCTTTACACCGAGCTGATCACCTTGTCCATTTACGAGCAATCTTTATGAGGTGTAGGCATTATCGAATTCGGTTGAATCCCCACAAGTGTGTTTTCTGTATAGAAACAGGTCGATTGCTGGGATTTGTTGTTTCCAAAACCGGCATTCGCGTCGATCCCTCGAAAGTCGAGGCTATCATCCAATTGCCTCCTCCTTCGAGTTTGCGCCAACTCCAAAGCTTGCAAGGGAAAGCAAACTTTTTACGCCGATTCATCCCTAACTACGCCGAGGTCACTAAAGGTTTTACACGGTTGTTGAAACAGAATGTACAATTCTTTTGGGACGAGATTGCTCAACAATCTTTTGATGCACTGAAACACGCGTTGACCCATGCACCGTTATTGCATCCTCCCAACTACAACCAGGACTACTTCTTATACCTCGCAGCTTCGCATTCCACCATTGGAATGGTGTTAGTTCAAGAAGATGAATTCAAGGCAGAGCATGTGATATATTACCTTAGCAGAACCTTAAATCCAACTGAGTTAAAATATTCGCATGTGGAGAAATTGGCCCTGGCAGCCGTTCAAGCTGTCCAGCGTTTTCGTCACTACATTCTTCTCCGCAAAACTACTGTTATTTCGGATTGCAACCCTATGATTTATATCTTGACAAAACAACTGCTAGGGGGCAAGTACTCTAAATGGATCGTCATCCTGCAAGAGTTCGACTTGGAGTTTGAGAAGTCCAAGTCTAAGAAATCTTTAGTCTTCGCGGAATTGATGTGTGATTTCCCGAGTGCTGACACAGAGACTGTGGCAGAGGAGTCCATTGCGGACGAATCTTGTTACTTATTAGCACTGTAGATCCGTGGTATGGGGATATAATCATCTATCTCCAAACCCAAACCTTTCGGCCTGAAACTTCCAAGGAAAACCGTCGAAAAATTCGGTTTCAATCCCAGCAATACAGAATTATTGGAGATACACTTTATCGCCTGGGGGCAGACTTAGTTTTTCGACGTTGTTTAACTCACGATGAGGCTGAGAGAGTTTTGAATGATTGTCACTCTGGAGCATGTGGCGGTCATATGTCTGGGTATGCCACAGCTCAGAAGGTGTTGCGCGCTGGCTATTTCTGGCCGTCTATGTTTAAAGATTGTATCCTTGCCGTCAGAAAATGCCACAACTGTCAAGTGTTTGATCGCAAGATGCGCGCTCCACCTGCTCCTCTCCACCCTATAATTGCCGCTGGTCCATTCGCCAAATGGGGCATTGACTTTATTACTTGTAACCCTCACTCGGCCGGGGGGCATGCGTATATCATCCTTGCGGTTGATTATTTTACTAAGTGGGCCGAGGCGATGCCTACATTCGACGCAAGCGGCAAGACAGCTGCACTTTTCGTATTCAATCATATCATAACTAGGTTTGGTGTCCCACAAGCAATCATTACGGACCATGGAAGCCATTTTCGAAATGTCATGATGACTGAACTTACAAGCCAGCTTGGTTTGCGCCACGATAGCTCTACACCTTATTATCCGCAAGCCAACGGTTTGGTTGAGTCAATCAACAAAGTTCTAGTCGTCATGATTCGACGGATCATTGGTATCCATCGAACGAATTGGCATAACATGTTATTTTCGGCACTATGGGCATATCGAACTTCAGTGAAAAATTCAACAGGTTTCACCCCTTTTCAGCTAGTTTATGGCTTAGAAGCTGTGTTACCTATTGAGTGCGAAATCCCATCACTTCAAATGGCTGTCGAATTACTTCCAGCTACTTCCGAAGAGGAGAAACGGTTGTTATACTTAGCTAAATTAGATGAGACTCGACGTGACGCTACTTTAGCTATCGAGACTCACGCGAAACGAATGAAAGCTCAGTACGATAAAAATGTAACCCCTCGAAGTTTTTCGGAAGGAGACCTAGTACTATTATATGATCAAGCGAACGATAAGCTAGGTGCTGGAAAATTCGTTCCCATGTGGCATGGGCCCTACATTGTAAAGCGAAAGCTAGCAAAAGGGGCTTATGAGTTAGTTGATTTTGATGGGGACTCTTTGGGCAAACCCAGAAATGGACTTTACCTAAAGAGGTATTATGCTTAAAATGATGGATGGAGAAATTTTTAGATAGGTTAGATTTCCTTTCTAGCTAGCAAGTGTGTTAGTTTAGTCAGTGTGCTTAGCTTAGCAAGTGTGGTTTTTCGTCATTATTTTGGCTCATCTTGGTTTTACTCTTGATATTGTAGATGTCGACGCCTCTCCAAACATACATTGGATTTGCTGATGGTGCTTGTCGTAGTACACGGAATATCTCTTCCGCAGCTTGGGTTATCTATTCACCCTCTGACGAGTTAGTTTCTATGCATGGGGTAAGCCTCGGTCAAACAACGAATAACATTGCAGAATACAGTGCAGTGGTTGAATTATTATCCGAATCTATTTCATTTGGAATTCGACGTTTGATAGTGAGGTTAGATTCTGAACTTGTTGTATTACAGCTTAATAGAGTTTATGCCATTAGAAATCCTGTGTTATTAAGGTTGTTTTTGAGAGTGCGTCTCTTGGAACGTGAATTTGATTATATCAACATATTCCAAGGTCTTTGAATACATTAGCAGATGCAATTGCTTCTCAAGTGTTGGACAGACATTTATAATAATCATGCAAGTAAATTTAAAGACATTTCATCATACATGTTAAACAAGATAAGCCGATAATAGTGATATATAGATATAGATAGAAGTGTGTCCAAAAATATATACATCGTCTTCGATCATAGGTTTAACACACCTTATGATCGGCAAAATGATAGTGTAAAAAGTCAAAAATGTCACATGTGACTACAAAAGTGACTAGTCAATCACTGGTGGTGCTCTCTGTACGACACCACTGCGCGGGCTATCTTGCGCAGAAATCTCCTAAACGGTCCAGGGACTGCAACCACGAAGCGCTGAAGCCTCATTGGAATATCGTCCATAGTAGTCTCAGGTATATCTGCCGTGAGACGCTCTAGATCATGCTCCAAATCGGCTAGTACTTCTGCTGTCGCATCCTGTAAGGCCGGTGCCGGTGCAGCTGGATGTCGTCTGTCGTAAGGCCGGAGATTGGCTGGACGCTGTGGTCCAACATCTGCATTTTTAAAATTTTACTGTTACTTTGAGACGATATATATGAAAAATAAAAAATACATAATTAGAAAACTTGTGAAAATGAAAGTACCTCTGTCATCCCATTGTTCTCCCTGTGGAAGAACCATGTCCGGATCACCTCTGAAATCCATTCCGGCATATGGAAAGTCTTGTATCACAAAAAGCTGGCCCTCTAGCCAGTCGAAGTAACTGTCTGAGAATCGAACCACTGCAGCACCCTCGTCAGGATGCCGGGCCATCACCGCAACCCATCGAACAAGCTTTGGCTCCCGAGGACCCAAGTCATCAACAGTGAGTTGCTGAGGGATCAGCATAGGAACTCTCTCCAAGGCAAAGCTCACGACTAGAGGCCCATATCCAAAAGTCTTTAGTCGTCCGTTCTTTGCCTTGGTTAGTTGGCTCTTCATATGAGCCGACACAGCTTCGCACCAGTTGAAGATGGTGCCTTGGTAACAGTCAACTGCCATCCGCATTTGGGATCCGGAGGCAATGTGCAAGGCGGCCGCGCCACAAATCCTAGTGACCGTAAATGCAATAACTCTAAGTTCCGCCAGAGCGATGTGCTTTATCTCCACGCCTTTTTTATGGCGAGTCCCTGGTCTGCACCACTCCTCGCGGAGATCATCAAGGGATTGGCCACCCGGCCTGGTCCCCGCAAGGTTGAGTTGCTCACCTCTGTTTGGCAAGCCAGTGAGAAAGTATACATCCGAGGGCTCTATCTCGAGCTGGTGCCCTCCAATGTAAAAGCATTGATCTTGAACGTTCCATCGCTCAACTAGCCATTCCAAAAATCTTACCTGGCCCCTCATGCCCGGTATGGTCCAATATTTGTACAATCCACATGTTCTTAAGGCATCCAGAGAGGGTTGGTGGTTAATCGCAGCTTCATCGTCTTCTACGTGCTCTCTCTCTCTCCAGTCTAACATGTTTTGGGCCCTGCACATCAAAAGAGTCAATTAGAAATTAATTTGAGAAAATTTGGTGGTTTTTTGAGAGAGTTAGGGTTTTGAAATGCGCCCTTTGCGGAAGACGCACCCCGGCTTTTTAGCACAGGGCGTCCGGACGCAGCTCGCCTGAAGGCGGACTGCGTCCCCAGACCTTTTTCCCGTGTGAGAAAAAGTCGGGGGACGCGGCTCACCCGAAGGGCACCTGCGTCCGCCGAGGGGCGCATTTTGAACCCAAAACCCCCCCAAAAAATGAAACAGAGACCAAAAACAAAAAACTAAACGGATAAAAATGAAGAGTGGGATGTGTAAAATACCTCGGTGAAGCGGCGTTCGATTCCGACGGTCAGATTTTCCGCAGCAACCACGGGAAGTTTCTTGTCAAAAGCTCCTTTTTCAACCTCAACAGTGAAACGGTAAAAATGACATGGTAAAAGGTCTTTTTATAGGTTTTTTGGATGAATTAGTTCATTTTTTACCATGAAAAGATGTTTTCAAATGTATTTTTGCCTATTTTAAACAGGTATGAGTAATGTGTCGCTTTTGTGCAGGACGAAGGGATTTCAAGGGAAATTGTAATTTTTCACAAACAAAATTTCAGAGTCATCTTTTAAGCCCTTTTCTGACTCCTAAAACATGAAAAGATCGCCGAGTGTTTCTTTTTCACTCGTTAAAACGGAATTAAAAGACGGTCCCCTTTTAGCTCTTTTCTGACCGCAAAATCAGGAAAAGATTGCCGGGTTTTTGTCGTTTCAAACTCGATAAGGAAATAAAACGACGTGTCTTTGATCGCTTTTTACTTTTCAGGTCAACGATACTATTATGAAAGTACTCCTTGGTCGCAAGATCAAGCGGTTCCCCCAGGTATTATTTTATACTTTTTCGGGCTTGAGGGACACAAATATACGAAAAAGTTCAACGTGGAGTTTCCTTAAGTTTTTCAGACTCTCTAAAATTGAAAAACGCCGAGCTTCTCCTATACTGGGCTCGTTAAACTTTTACAGTAAAGGACCTGTTCAATTACAAACAGGAACGAACCACTCCTTCCTAGGGTTCGCATTTAAACTAGGTTGGACTCGTCCGAAGGATGAGCTTATAATCAAGCATATGTTATCCTCCTCAAGCTTGTTAAAAATTAAAGAGGTACTTGCCAGAAATGGTGGGGGAAAAAAGAGAAGAATGAACCTATTTGTCACCTTTTGCCTCAGAAGAAACTTTATTACCGCTCTTGAACACGACACTTTTCATTCACATGGATTGGGAAATCTTTTACCTCACAGTTGACTAAATCACTTTGAAAATCTTTAACCGGGTTCAGGGATCAACTTTGAGTTATTCGTCACCAAACCATCTGTTGTGTCGTTATGTGTTCAAGAGGTCTGCAAGCAAAACTTTCATCTGCAAAATACTTGTCATCCATTGACCATCCCTGAGTCAGTCCTTACAGCAACATTTCTTCAACTTGAACAATGATTTCGTGTTGCGGGCTTGCCTGCAACGGGTCGCTTTCTATCGACATCGACACATTATCTAGAAAGATGACTTAGGAATCGACAGTACCTTGAAGTCTACATGCATCAATGGCAGGTTTCTCGCCTTTGACGTCAGTTTACATCATTGACTTTCGATCAGAGGATTCCGTGAAGTGTTCGACATCAAAACATCTATTCACATTTCACGGGTTGTGCTTGGTACTTTGAGAACCATTGACATTACTGGTGGTTTCTCTCACACTTGTTAACAGTTTACATCATTGACTGGTAATCAAGTGGTTTCTACCATGTTCGACATCGAATCATTTAATCACATGACTAGAATCGTACCAATTCGGGAAGTAGAAGTGAAGACCCTGGATCTAGTTTCTACCATCCAGGCTGCGAGGAGTTTTGTATTCATTGTCTATGTAGACTTATCATAAACAGATGGCTGCGTCCATACTGTGTCTACAAAAGTCTATAAAAATAATGCACTGCAAGATCATTCCTGTATTAGGATAGTTAGTCCATTAGTTAAAGTTTTGAATCTGAGTATGGGAATGCCTACCTCAGTGATGATATAATCTTATTCATGTATTTTGTGTTGAAAATTGCAGGTTCCAACCAGGCCATCCACAAGGCAATCCTTGAAATGATAAAGCGCTTCACCCTTCCTAGAATTACAAAACCCTATTCTATTCCAGGCTTCGCACTTTAGGGGGCAATCTGTTACACTAAAAAATGTCACCTTGACTACTTACAGTTAGTATGGCTCAAATCAACAAGTCATGCTACCCTCTTAGGCAAGTCTCATGCCTCTGTTATCCATCTCAAACTCAAAGAAGAGAGAAAGTCTTGTAAAAATCATGTTTATCTCTGGGGTCGCAGGTTCTCTCTAGCCTTACCTGCGGGGACGCTGACTATGTTCACAAAATCTGCGTCCATAGACGCTCTGTATGTTAAGGGACAGGTGCGTCCCTCTGTAAAAGGCAAAATGCGCGAGTTTTATCTTGAAAAAGTTACTTGTGGTTACTTCTAGAACATTCTAGAGGTCGGTTTGATGAAATGGATGCGCCTCCAGTTGGTTCATGTATCTCTATTAAGAGGGAGCTTATCCCATCAATAAGGGAGCTATCCCACCCATAGAGGGGGATGATCCCATTGATAGTGGACCTGAATAACCTCTTTACAGCACTATAAATGAAGGCATTGAGCCAGAAGGAGAGGAGGTTGGAGCTATACATTTTCTTTGGGTAAATGCTGCAGGATTTAGGTCTTCCATTAGAGCCTTTGTGAGGAGAGATTGTCTTCACTTGATTCTACTTGGGAGAGGGTGAGCTTTGTCAAAGTAGAAGAAAACCCTTGATGGACCCTGGGAGGAACTTGCACAACACCAAGGCCAGGTTGTAAGAGTTTCTTTGTTTCGTTATTAATACAAACTGGTTTATTTTTCTCAATAGCTTGTGTTAATGAGTTATTTCATGTGTTCCTTGGTCTGCATGTTGAATATATGTTTTATTATATGAAATGCAAGTGCTTGGTAATTGTTTGATTGTTTGTGGTTGCAGGAATTGACTTGAAGGAGGGGCTCATTCGGATCGTCAAGAACGGACTTCAACAACAGCGTTTTGGAATAAGGTAAGCCTAAACACTTGTAGTTTTCATGTTGTAAAAGGTGTATTTAGAGAAAGATCACTCCATTTTGTCTTGTTTTTCATTAGAATGTCTTAGACTTCTAGGAAGGTCAGTTGTGTCCGCACCCTTGACAGATTCCGTGTGACATTACTGTCGTAGTACCTTTCTGACAAGTATTTCTTCCTGAAAATCCTCTTGAACTTGTGCCTACTCGAGTCATCTATCCCGATGTCTCTAACTTGATTCACATCTTCCCACCAATTGTTTCTTTACCTTTCAAGCTGAAGATAGCTACTTTGGCCTTCATGTTATCTGTGTACTCATGCAACTCAAAGAATTTTTTCATCCCAAGTATCCAAGCCTCTAGATATTCTGGATTCTTCACATCTCCATCAAAAGTAGGTGGCTTCACTTTCTTAAACTCATCTAGAAAGTATCCCCTATCACTCCTCATATAAGAATGATAACGATGGCGATCATGATGTCTATCCGAACTAGAACTAGAATAGTACCTGTATCCATCACCTCTCCTATTTCGAGTATCCAACAACCTGATATCTATAATAGTGTCATCTCTATCTAAAATGTGACCACCATGAGACCTACTACCATATGCCCCACTAGTTATGTCCTCTTGTCCATGGATGCTCAAGAGTGGCCCTTGTCGCTGCAATTTTGACAAACCATAAAGAAGTATAGAATTTACCTATGCTTGTTTATCTTGTGCCTATATGATTCTATCATTGTCTACCTTACAACTGCTTATTTCTTCCCTCAAGCTTCTCAATGTGTCTGCCAAATCAGAAGAGTACCCAACACCATGCTACTCATCTGAGTCATACGGAGAGTCTTTATAGTCTACCATCAAGCTAGCCATTTGATCTCTTTCCTACGAGGCATACTATGTCAACTAAATCAAATCACTTTAAATCAACGTACCTTAGCCTAGCTCGGGGAGGATACTGTATCTGCAAGATCACCAAATCGGCGTGATACAAGTATAACATAATCAGAACAATATATAGACATATAGAAATAAGTGCATCAACACCTAAGCATCATTCTAGCTAGATTCCAGTCATCAATGCATGACCACATCAATTACACATACCATGACCTCATGTGTGACAACAACCATTACACCAATATACACATGGTCACATGCAAACATCAACATACATTAGCAATGCGTAATCAACCACACACATGCATGAACACATATAATCAAGCATAAGTGAACAATACTTGAAACCAAGCTTACAAGAATGACACATGCAACCAAGAATACAAGAATGTAACCAAGCATACAAGAATATAACCAAGCGTACAAAATGATACATGTAAGAGACATATAACAACATGTAACCAGTCATACACTCATGACGATGCATCCCACAACCAAAACATCAACTTCCACATGGCGACATCACTGCAACCATGATAGACACCATGCAATGCAACAAGCACATGGAATGCAAGCATAAGAGACACACATGCAAATGACACGCATGCATAACCAATACACACAACCCATCCAGTCCAAGGGGTGAACTTGGTTCTGATACCGCTTTGTAACACCCCCCTCCCACATCTACTCAAGTAACCAGCTAACCAGGGTAAACATGCGACGAGAGGCTACTATGACTAGATTCAACCTCTTATGTGGCCTTAAGGAAATGGAATCAATGAAAACACAACATATAAACCTTCCACATCAATTATAGGGCCCTTGAGAACCATCTCGACACTTTAGCCAACTAGCCTCTGGACGCTCTCAGGCTATAGGCCCACCAATGTCCAGATGGCTTTGGACGCTCTCATGTGATAGGCATGTCAGCATCCAGGGAGCATTTTTTCTAGTTTTGTGCTAGCGCCCCCGAGATTTAAGCCACTTTTTTAGGCCCAAATCCCAGGTCACTGCCCAGAATTGAGTGACATCTCCAAAACAGTAAAATAACAGGGAAACAATGATGCAAAAGAAAATAGTTGAACAAGCCCTTAACCAGATCCCTACTAGACATGTTAGGCATTTCATGTTGGGACAAGGTCCCCTAGGTCCAAATTTTGACTAAGTTTTGTAAATTCCTTCGCATTTTAAGGAGCAGAGAGTGCAAGTCACTAGGAGTCAAGGGGTTTTAGGAAGGTCAAAACCCCTTAGTTTTTGTATTGTTTTTAGATTTGCCCATGGTTTGCAGACCATGGTATTGTAATAGGAAAAAGTATATAAAGAGGTGTCTTAGCAAGCCTAAGGGATCAATCAATTCATGGATGAGATATTTTTGAGTCTGTAAGTGTAAGATCTTTCTGTATTCAGGCGAAGGGGAAGGATCCTATTGTTCTGTGCATGGATACCTTGGTAAGTTCGCAGCTGAGTGTGCGGACCCCTGCAGCTGTGTGCGCAGGGTCTGAACCTATATGTATTGAAGATCTGGAATAATAAAAGAGCATTTGAAGGAAATCTGTGTCTGACTGTATACTTATGTGTTTTATGTATTTATGCTCAGTTGAATGCCATATATCTGTATTATTGTCTTAGTTACTCTGCGAAGATTTAGATCTATTGTTATTTGTTATTTTATGCATGGCTAGACTGTTAGGTGAAGTTCATAACTCTGTTTAATTGAAATTTGCTTTAAGTTTGGGGATTTAAAGGATAAGGGTTCGCAAAGGTCAGACTAAGTCTTAAACTGAAGAAATGCCTTACCCCCACATCACATAGCCTTCTGGATGTAGAAACCTGGTTCTAGCATCCCCCAATACTACCTCGGGTGAGACTGCAGCCTGCGTTAAGCGAGTTGTTTCTGAAAGGGCTGGTAGTGTAGGGTTTTGTTGGTTAGAATAAAAAACTCAAAACCTAGGTCCAATCCCCCTCAAGCCAAAATTTCATCAAACATATCACAAATATGTAATCTACAGGTGTAAACAACAAATTTAAGCATAGGGATTTCATACTTATATGAGAACCGCTAAGAGCCATGTTTCCCACATATCATTTGCTGCATTATCAGCTATTAGGCCATAGATACATTGTCCATTCATTTACAAGTAAAAACATGATGAGGTCCATACATAGCCACTGTCATAAAACACATATATAACCAACATAATAACAACATAAATACCAATGGAATCACAACCATATGATCCACATATAAATCAGTATAATACTCATTGAAATATAAGGAGAGTAACATTTCATTATTGATGCAAAATCCAAACTCGGGATGGGACTACCATATTCCACTCAACCATAGAATGACTGGGCCAAATCTCTCTTTACCCATTCACCCTCGTGCCATATTGACAAGCATGATTGTGGGACACAAACCAAAAGAACCTGTTAGCGCTTGAAATTTCACCTCAGGCTGAGAAAGGTAAACCTCAAGGCAACATCAAACCACTTAGCCTCGTAGCTAGCCCTACGGGGCTGGAGAGGGCTCTCTCCGGTCTATCTCGGTGAAATCTTCAATGGATGAGATGACCAATAGGGTAACACTGATTTTAGGCTAGTAAACTGATCAAAAAGGTCGATCTGGGGTTTTTAGGGATTTTGGTGGTAAATTGAGGGGATGGCAATTTTGGGTGCGGGGATTGGACGCAGTTTCTGCAGGGGGTTCTTTGGGGCGAGGTAGGAGACAGTATTGATGCCTTTGATTGAGGTGGATGGTCAGGAATGATAGGTGAGGAGCTAAGGAGAGCAAAAAATAACTTTGAATTCTCCTTAAACAGTAGAAAACATTGAAATTAAACAAACTTAAAAGCAGAGCATGACAGTCATGAATTCTTACTTTAACACTTCGTTTGTTTAATGTGCAGAAGGAAAAGAAAGGAAATGATTCACATAACACACTTACAGGTACATAGAGAAACACACCATCAATACATGTAACCACAAGAATCCCAAAAAGGACTGCAAAACCTTGGTCTTCCTTAGCCAAAAATTGCAGAGATACAGTGAATAATACAATGATAGCTTCTCCCTCAAGAGTCCAACCATGAAAATGAGAAAGAAAGTACATAATATAGATCATCTAACCTCTTTCCCTGCCTCCATGGGTCGAGCTCACTATCCTAGGAGCTGTTTCAACCACTTCTAAACTAAGCACTACAAACTAGGCAGTCAAAACAACTTGCCTCTATAAGCTAGGAAACCAATTCATTCATTTAATTTTCACCTTTTTCATGAATGAATCTTCTAGAAGAGGTACATAAGAGTAAAAGTGTCAATAAAGTACATTAATTACATCAAATAGGATAATAATCCACCCCAAAAAGTCAAACAGGGTCAAACTGCGTTTTTTTGAGCTGTACACTGAAATTTGGAGAAGTTTGCCTGACGGGTCGCGCGCCTCTGCCTGACGGGTCGCGCGCCTTTGGGACCACATTTGGGGCACTTCCAGGTGGCCAAATTGAGCAAGAGTAGGCTTGTTGGAAAGGTCTGTGAGCCTACTTTCCAACCCAACTAGAATTTCTGAATTTGGTGGTCATTTGCCTCTCCAAAATTGCAATCTCCCAAGACTGCTTTCTGCAACTCAAAAATGTGGTAGAAAGTCAAGTTTTGCTTGTTTTTTGACTTTCTGGAGGCCCAAAACTTCATAAAATCTCAAGTCCATTGATGAGCATATGTAACTTCTCATGACAAGTCTGGAAATGCCGAGTTTTTGCAAAATGGAGTTGTCGGGATGAAGGGTCGCGCGGGATGTGAGACCCGTTAATGGACAAAAACCTGTAAATTGCCTGAAAAATCAAAATTGACCCAAAATTTTCAAAATTTCTTGGGATTTGTGTTGTGGCTGGGATATTTAGTGCCTTGGTCCTTCAGTGAAGCCTCAGCCAAGATATGGAGGGGATCGGGCCTCTTTCTCCTTTTTTGTGCCTTGGCCAACCGCCTTTGGAACATCTTCATTTTTGCCTTGCACACATGCATTCTTGCCCAATAATGGTTCTTCATGTTCCCCAGCAATTTCTTCTCTTGGTTGGCCTTAGCCAACAGCCTCTCCAAGTGTGCATTTACCCGGATGAGCATGGAATCTCGGTCAGCGGGCAATAGATCACCGGGTCTTCTCCGGTTCAAAATGCGGTCACTACGAATCCTCCACAGCTCATCAAGTGCTTGCTCATCCTCCAACTGTTTGTTGCGGTGCTCGAGGTATGTGATGGTCCATTGTGCCCCCTCTAATCTCCTCTACAAGGCATCATTTTCAGCTCTAAGGTGCTGAATGATCTCCTTTGACTCTCGGCTAGGAGAACTGACATCAAGATCAATAAACTCTATATCCGGAACACCTGATGGTCCCTCATCAATCTTGGGCTGTTTGCCCCTTCCTGGTACCTGTGCTACGGAAGAAAGTGAGGCCCCTTCCACCTGATGTGGAGATAACACTCGCTGAGCCGATGAAGAAGGCGAGACCCCTTCCACATGCTGTGGAGAAAGTACTCGCCGAGCTGCTACAAATAAGGCCCTCTGGCCTCTCTGATAAGTAACCAAAGGTGAGGAGCTGACATGTCTAGTGACGGGGATGTCATGCTGCTGTGATGGTCCTCCCTCCTCATGAATAACCTCAGGATGTGGCGGTGATGGTGCTGTGAAAAACTCACGAGAGATAAACTCCTCCCATGGGATGCCCTGCTGTTTTGACTGTTTGAGATGTTGTTTCAAGGGGACAAATAACACAAGGGAGAAGTTAGGGAGGGGGAATTTTGAGGGGACTTAGGGAAAATATATGTAAGAGGGAATTTAGGGAAGAAATTATGACATATAAAACATCACATAATCATAATATGCAAGGGTTTTATGGGAAGTAGGGTTTAGGGTTATGTTATTGATTTTTAGGGGTAGGGGTAGGGTTTTAGGGCTTTTAGTATTTTTGGTAGGGAGATTGGGTAAAAGTGATAAGGGAGGTGGTAATGGGATGTGGGGAAAAAGTGGGGATGAAAAGGATGACCTTGAGCACAGCAAAACAAAACCCTAGCTTTACTTGCACTTTGACCTTTTTAAGCACAATACACATGAATTTCCCATTTCATCTTGATGGCATTTGACACATCTTCCATGCTCATTTTTTCTTTACCAAGAAAAATCACCATGATTTAGAGGCCTACCTGAAGAAATTTAGGAGAAATAAGTTGATTTGTGGCTCACTGGAAAATTTCTGTGGAGAAATCCCCAACGGGTCGCGCGCCCTCAACGGGTCGCGCCTGTGTAATTTTTGCACTGGCAAATGTGTCCTGATGGGTCGCGCGCTTTTGCAGGAGGCTTTTGGAGGCCTTCCCGGTGTCAGAATCAGGTTCAGAATAGCTCGTTGGAAAGGTATTTGAGTCTAATTTCCAACGCAACTGGAATTTTTTAATTTGGAGTTGATTTGATCTGTCAAAAATGAAATCTCCCAAGACTGGTCAAAAAGTGCCAAATGAGGCTGCCTCAAGGAAGAGTGCTGTTGCAGTCAACTTTGGAATGCCTTCCGCAACCCCAAATTGAGCTCATGATAGCTCATTGGAAAGATATTTGTGTCTAGTTATCATTTTAACCATCAAAAAAATCATTTGGACAACCAAGCTAGGAGAAAACTTGATTTTCCCAAGGTCACTTCAGAGGTGTCTTTGATTCTCCTGAAGAAACGGTATTCTTGACATTCCTCTCAAACCATGACACCTGTGAAAAAAATAAAAGAGGTTTTTCTTCCTTTGCATGTTTTGGACAGAAACCTCTCTCAGTTCCCCAAAATTCATCTTTTATTGCTTTGGAACATCATTTGAGTGTGACTTGTCCCGATGTGTGAAACAAGGAATTTTGTCGAAATGGAGCGAAATGAAGGGGATAAGGGGCTTCTAAATTCTTGGGGAAATTTTTGGGAGTGGGGAGGGATGTTAGGAAGCAGGGGAAAGTGGAATCTCAGAGATTGAGTGAGGGGAAGGGGTCCAAAAGGGCAAAACACAGGCCAAACCTAGAAAATTGCCAGGTTGTAGCTAGAAACTAGGGTTTGTGCAAAAATGAGGAATTTGGGGGGTCTCAGTGATGGGAAGTGTTGGATAAGGTACATGAAAGATAGGGGAAGGTGTATGAACATCTGGATACAAGTTTTGCTAGTGATTTGACCACCCAAGAGAAATTAGCTTTCAAAACCCTAGGAGAGGGAAATGACCCTGCCTAGGCGCAACTGAAGCATGGACAAGGTGTAACATGACCCAATGGAACCTAATATGATGATGAAAACCCTTTGAATGATGATACACTCAGCTGAATGATGACATGGACTGACATTTGAGCGACTTTGAAAGGAGTGAAAACAAACCCTATACCTAATGCCTAGTGACCAAATTTTGCTTGAAAACTCTTTGAAATGACAAAATTTGACCTTGACACTCTGAGACCACTTTGTAAGAGCATATTTGATCACTGGAGGAAGGCTGGAAAGACTGACACTAACATTGGCTCCAATGGGGATGGTAGCTCCTTAGAGGTGCCAAGAACCGCAGACCTCTGGGAGAGCAGACCAGTGCTTTCAACCATTGGGCGATGGAGTCATTATTTCGACAAATGACACAAGACTTTGACTCATTTATTGAATGATAACTTGACTGAAAACTGACTGAAACTTAACTAAAGCTTGACTCAAACCGACTCGATGGCAAACTGAAATAACTTGAAAAACTCACTCAACAGACCAAACACAAATGACTCATGACTGACTTAACTAAAACAAGAACTTACAAAGCTTATTGAAGGGCAGCAGTGCATCAAGATTTGAAATCATGATGACAGCCACCGGTATTTCTTACAAAACAATATACCATCAAACTATTTCAAAATGCCAATGCAACCAATCAAGAAGATGGCTTCTTGACTGATTCTTCCTATCAGAACTTCTGGTCAACAGTACAAACCTATAACTGAGCATCCAAAAACATAGCTGACCATGATCTTCTTCATCATTGAACACTGCAATAAACACTATCACTGTTGACTGTAACAAACTTGCTAGAGGGTCTTGAAAAACATGAAGACTTGACATTGCCACCTCCTGCTGAAAGAATAAGGTATCCTTTGTTTCAAATTCTGATCTGCCTTCATCATGTGCTTCAGGAAGAGTATGTTCCTGGTCCTCAAAAAATTCTGAACAAGTAGATGAGCAGATCTCCTCTTGAAATAACATTTCAAAACATGAGACATAGGAGGAAGAATCTGAAATGGAATCCTGAATGATCTGATCTTTTGTAATTTGAATATATGGTAAGTCATCCTCATATGATATGATAGCCAGATTCTCATTACATTCATCAATCATGAGAAAAGAAATTTCAGATGTTTCGTGAAACCCAACACTAACATTTCTATCAGCTATCATAGATTCATCCAGAGGAACCTTTTCACTTACTTGAACGAAGATCTTGTCTTGGTTTTCACAGAGGCAATGGACTACCTCCTCATGAAGATCTAGTGCTGGTGAGATGAGAGCATTTAGGTCTGCTACTCCATTTTCTTCATTTGAGGCAGCCGTGACAGTACAATTCTCTTTTATGAGATACGGAACAACATGTTTTGCCTCATCTAAATTTATCTCCCGATCTGATTTATCATCATCACTTTCTGAGATTGGAACATTACTTTCCTGCGTTACCTGCATGCTATCTTCTGCTATGGACAGATCTGAAACAACCTTTGCTCTTTCCTCATTTTCAACCATATGGAAATCTTCAGCCTGCTGATCTTGACAAGTGTCCTCTAAGATTTCTGTGTGCTGCTGAAACGGATTCTGATACAGAGCCTCCATGATCTCAACATCCATAAAATTATCATCTTCATAATATTTCTCAAGGCTTTCAATAAAACTATAAGCATGCTTGCAACAGTCATGAACCAAATTTAATGATGGATAAGAGTCCTTATATCGTTCAATGAACATAGCATGAAAATCCTTTAAACAGTAAATACAAGCAGGCGGCAAACTTTCATACCATGATTGGGCTTCGCCTTCCAGAGTGGCTAGGAATATCTTCATCAAGCAATCTTCAGGAAAATTCAACTTCAACTTGCGAATATTCATATGAAATCTAACAAGATGTAAAGCAGCATCCTTCTTACCATCATCATTAAATGTAGGCAGATTCCTTGGCCAATCTACCTTCGGAATTTTATTCGGAAAACCAGGGATGTGATCTCGGCTCAAGGGGGCATATCTTCTTGTGATTCGGTCCATCTTGAAAATCTCACAACTACTGATCTCTCTGCAGTGAAGTCACCATGAAGCACAGATTGCTGGATTCTTGTAGTGAAAGGAGTCGTCAAATGAATGATTTCAGCCTGCGAAAACTCTCAAATTATCATCCAAAAGTTAAGAGTTAACAATTATACTGGGATAAAGTGCCAATGAAGCGCTACATTCACAAGCTCACGGAGATCGACTGAAGCAGCGTTTATCTACTAACGCTGATGTAAAACAAGAGCGTTTTCGAAGGCTACATGGCGTATCTTCAGACTCCGTCTAAGACTTATGAAATAACACTTCAATGAGCAAACGATTAGTTTTTTCTCCCCAGCGGAGTCGCCAGTATGTTAGCGCTTGAAATTTCACCTCAGGCTGAGAAAGGTAAACCTCAAGGCAACATCAAACCACTTAGCCTCGTAGCTAGCCCTACGGGGTTGGAGAGGGCTCTCTTCGGTCTATCTCGGTGAAATCTTCAATGGATGAGATGACCAATAGGGTAACACTGATTTTAGGCTAGTAAACTAATCAAAAAGGTTGATTTGGGGTTTTTAGGGTTTTTGGTGGCAAATTGAGGGGATGGCAATTTTGGGTGCGGGGATTGGACATAGTTTCTGCAGGGGGTTCTTTGGGGCGAGGTAGGAGACAGTATTGATGCCTTTGATTGAGGTGGATGGTCAGGAATGATAGGTGAGGAGCTAAGGAGAGCAAACAATAACTTTGAATTCTCCTTAAACAATAGAAAACATTGAAATTAAACAAACTTAAAAGCAGAGCATGACAGTCATGAATTCTTACTTTAACACTTCGTTTGTTTAATGTGCAGAAGGAAAAGAAAGGAAATGATTCACATAACACACTTACAGGTACATAGAGAAACACACCATCAATACATGTAACCACAAGAATCCCAAAAAGGACTGCAAAACCCTGGTCTTCCTTAGCCAAAAATTGCAGAGATACAGTGAATAATACAATGATAGCTTCTCCCTCAAGAGTCCAACTATGAAAATGAGAAAGAAAGTACATAATATAGATCATCTAACCTCTTTCCCTGCCTCCATGGGTCGATCTCACTATCCTAGGAGCTGTTTCAACCACTTCTAAACTAAGCACTACAAACTAGGCAGTCAAAACAACTTGCCTCTATAAGCTAGGAAACCAATTCATTCATTTAATTTTCACCTTTTTCATGAATGAATCTTCTAGAAGAGGTACATAAGAGTAAAAGTGTCAATAAAGTACATTAATTACATCAAATAGGATAATAATCCACCCCAAAAAGTCAAACAGGGTCAAACTGCGTTTTTTTGAGCTGTACACTGAAATTTGGAGAAGTTTGCCTGACGGGTCACGCGCCTCTGCCTGACGGGTCGCGCGCCTCTACCTGACAGGTCGCGCGCCTTTGGGACCACATTTGGGGCACTTCCAGGTGGCCAAATTGAGCAAGAGTAGGCTTGTTGGAAAGGTCTGTGAGTCTAATTTCCAACCTAACTAGAATTTCTGAATTTGGTGGTCATTTGCCCCTCCAAAATTTCAATCTCCCAAGACTGCTTTCTGCAACTCAAAAATGTGGCAGAAAGTCAATTTTTGCTTGTTTTTTGACTTTCTGGAGGCCCAAAACTTCATAAAATCTCAAGTCCATTGATGAGCATATGTAACTTCTCATGACAAGTCTGGAAATGTTGAGTTTTTTCAAAATGGAGTTGCCGGGATGAAGGGTCGTGCGGGGGTTGAGACCCGTTAATGGACAAAAACCTGTAAATTGCCTGAAAAATCAAAATTGACCCAAAATTTTCAAAATTTCTTGGGATTTGTGTTGTGGCTGGGCTATTTAGTGCCTTGGTCCTTCAGTGAAGCCTCAGCCAAGATATGGAGGGGATCGGGCCTCTTTCTCCTTTTTTGTGCCTTGGCCAACCGCCTTTGGAACATCTTCATTTTTGCCTTGCACACATGCATTCTTGCCCAATAATGGTTCTTCATGTTCCTCAACAATTTCTTCTCTTGGTTGGCCTTAGCCAACAACCTCTCCAAGTGTGCATTTATCCGGATGAGCATGGACTCTCGGTCAGCGGGCAATAGATCACCGGGTCTTCTCCGGTTCAAAATGCGGTCACTACGAATCCTCCACAGCTCATCAAGTGCTTGCTCATCCTCCAACTGTTTGTTGCGGTGCTCGAGGTATGTGATGGTCCATTGTGCCCCCTCTAATCTCCTCTGCAAGGCATCATTTTCAGCTCTAAGGCGCTGAATGATCTCCTTTGACTCTCGGCTAGGAGAACTGACATCAAGATCAATAAACTCTATATTCGGAACACCTGATGGTCCCTCATCAATCTTGGGTTGTTTGCCCCTTCCTGGTATCTGTGCTGCTGAAGAAAGCGAGGCCCCTTCCACTTGATGTGGAGATAACACTCGCTGAGCCGATGAAGAAGGCGAGACCCCTTCCACATGCTGTGGAGAAAGTACTTGCCGAGCTGCTGCAAATAAGGCCCTCTGGCCTCTGTGATAAGTAACCAAAGCTGAGGAGCTGACATGTCTAGTGACGGGGATGTCATGCTGCTGTGATGGTCCTCCCTCCTCATGAATAACCTCAGGATGTGGCGGTGATGGTGCTGTGAAAAACTCACGAGAGATAAACTCCTCCCATGGGATGCCCTGCTGTTTTGACTGTTTGAGATGTTGTTTCAAGGGGACAAATAACACAAGGGAGAAGTTAGGGAGGGGGAATTTTGAGGGGACTTAGGGAAAATATATGTAAGAGGGAATTTAGGGAAGAAATTATGACATATACAACATCACATAATCATAATATGCAAGGGTTTTATGGGAAGTAGGGTTTAGGGTTATGTTATTGATTTTTAGGGGTAGGGGTAGGGTTTTAGGGCTTTTAGTATTTTTGGTAGGGAGATTGGGTAAAAATGATAAGGGAGGTGGTAATGGGATGTGGGGAAAAAGTGGGGATGAAAAGGATGACCTTGAGCACAGCAAAACAAAACCCTAGCTTTACTTGCACTTTGACCTTTTTAAGCACAATACACATGAATTTCCCATTTCATCTTGATGGCATTTGACACATCTTCCATGCTCATTTTTTCTTTACCAAGAAAAATCACCATGATTTAGAGGTCTACCTGAAGGAATTTAGGAGAAAGAAGTTGATTTTTGGCTCACTGGAAAATTTCTGTGGAGAAATCCCCAACGGGTCGCGCTAGTGTAATTTTTGCACTGGCAAATGTGTCTTGATGGGTCGCGCGCCTTCAACGGGTCGCGCGCTTTTGCAGGAGGCTTTTGGAGGCCTTCCGGGTGTCATAATCAGGTGTAGGATAGCTCGTTGGAAAGGTATTTGAGCATACTTTCCAACCCAACTAGAATTTTTCAATTTGGAGTTGATTTGACCTATCAAAAATCAAATCTCCCAAGACTGGTCAAAAAGTGCCAAATGAGGCTGCCTCAAGGAAGAGTGCTGTTTCAGTCAACTTTTGAATGCCTTCCTCAACCCCAAATTGAGATCATGATAGCTCATTGGAATTATATTTGTGTCTAGTTATCATTTTACCCATCAAGAAAATCATTTGGCCAATCAAGCTAGGAGAAAACGTGATTTTCCCAAGGTCACTTCAGAGGTGTCTTTGATTCTCCTGAAGCAACAGTATTCTTGACATTCCTCTCAAACCATGACACCTGTGAAAAAAGTGAAAGATTTTTTTCTTCCTTGGCATGTTTTTGACAGAAACCTCTCTCCGTTTCCCAAAATTCATCTTTTATTGCTCTAGAACATCATTTGAGTGCGACTTGTCCCGATGTGTGAAACAAGGAATTTTGTCGAAATGGAGCGAAATGAAGGGGATAAGGGGCTTCTAAATTCTTGGGGAAATTTTTGGGAGTTGGGAGGGATGTTAGGAAGCAGGGGAAAGTGGAATCTCAGAGATTGAGGGAGGGGAAGGGGTCCAAAAGGGCAAAACACAGGCCAAACCTAGAAAATTGCCAGGTTGTAGCTAGAAACTAGGGTCTGTGCAAAAATGAGGAATTTGGGGGATCTCAGTGATGGGAAGTGTTGGATAAGGTACATGAAATATAGGGGAAGGTGTATGAACATCTGGATACAAGTTTTTCTAGTGATTTGACCACCCAAGAGAAATTAGCTTTCAAAACCCTAGGAGAGGGAAATGACCCTGCCTAGGTGCAACTGAAGCATGGACAAGGTGTAACATGACCCAATGGAACCTAATATGATGATGAAAACCCTCTGAATGATGATACACTCAGCTGAATGATGACATGGACTGACATTTGGGTGACTTTGAAAGGAGTGAAAACAAACCCTAGACCTAATGCCTAGTGACCAAATTTTGCTTGAAAACTCTTTGAAATGACAAAATTTGACCTTGACACTCTGAGACCACTTTGTAAGAGCATATTTGATCACTGGAGGATGGCTGGAAAGACTGACACTAACAGAACCAACTAGGGCATACTAAGGCTAAACCACCTCACCCTCATCAATAGAAAGTAAGCTTTACCGTAATCCATCATGGATCACTAGTAAAACAAAATAAACATGTCATAATAAGATTTACTATGATCTCCACCTGATCACTAGGCAAAACAAGCATGGATGCCATTGGATTTCTCAACTACACCACGAGGAATTTTCCTGTCTCCCAGTTTCTTGGGCTTTACCGCAATCCAAACCTAGATCACTAGGACCTAAACCAAGACCCACTCTCCAGGCTTTATCGCATATCCCAAACTTAGGATTACTAGGCCCGACAAAGAGAAACCCATATCTTGGCTTTACTGTATATCTTGCCATTCATTGACAAGGATTCCTAGGCCCCCCGACGCAACAAAATCCTAGATTTACCGCAACCCACAATCTGACTCAGGGTTCACTAGGCCAATAGCTTTACCATGATCCATAGTCCAGTTTAGGGACCACTAGGCCATGTGTTCTATCATTCGGAGATCCACCTAACTCAACTTCAAATCCATTCACTGATCCAGCTCAAATAAAACATGAGAACCCCATCACACCATGGCTATCTAGAAATGACAAGGCGAGGCTGAAAATAATGTTACACCTAGAAAAACCCATGCCATAATAGCAAAATAACCACATGCAATACCATTCATGCCAATTATAGCAAGGAAAATACACATGAAAATTGACACCTGCAAAGAATATTGTTATAGTTGCTTCATCTTGCCTTTCCCTGCTTGATCTTTGCTTCCTCTTGCCTTCTTTTCCTTTCTTGTCCAATGCCAAAATGCTCCAAGAAAACTCTAAGTGTCCATGAGTGAGAGAGAGGGAGAGAATAATGAGAGAGCTCCAAAACTGAACTGAAAAAAGGTTACCAACTAATCCTTAGAAGCCTTTTTGTTAATGAGGCCTCTGTTTTCTTCATTTTCCATTATTTTCCTTCATTTTCCTCCTCACATGCAACCTATGACCTTTCACCTCCATTTTCTCCTAATTTCCATTATTTTCATAAATAAATATGCCAAAAATGTCATTTTACCTTTCCAAAGTCATACCCATTGCCTTTTCCAATTTCCTTTGCTATAATAAACTGCTGAACACCCACACTAGGATGTCTTGCCCAACATTCAACTTGGAATAAGTGTCCAATCAATTGTGGTTATTATTTTTTCCTTTATTAACTTTTATTAAATGGAAATTTCACCAGGGATGTTATAGTGACTCTCCTTATAGATCATATGAGTAACAAAGAGATGAGTACTCTCATGATATAGTAGATACATTGAGAAGTTTAAAGGTAGAAATAAGAAGTTATAAGGTGGATAATGACAGGATAATTCAGTAATAGGAAAAGCTTTCCAGAGCACAAGAAAAGCAATAAGAGGTTAATGCAATGATCATTTAGAGCTTATCACATTTACAGAGATAGTGACAACCATGGATGATTTATAGAAAGGAGGAAAGGACAAATGGGGCATATGGTAGTAGGTTTCATGGAGGACACAAGTCATTCAGGGATGACATAGTCATAGGTGGCATATGGATGGATACCCCTGATAGGAGAGATAGTGGTTATGGGTTCAATTATAGTTTCAGATCAAAGAGACAACATGGTCATAATCGTTGTCATCCTTATAGGAAGAGTGAGAAGCAGTACTTGTCGGATGAGTTCAAGAAAGCCTAACCTCCTACCTTTGATGGAGAGATGAAGAAACTAGAAGTTACATAATCATGGCTTCTTGGGATGAATAAGTTCTTAGAGTTGCAAGATTATACAAAGAATATGAAATCTAGAATAGCCATTTTCAATCTCAAAGGGAAAGCGAACATCTAGTGGGAATATGTGAAGCATGTCAGAGGTATCAAGACAAAGGAGTTGAGTTGGCATGAGTTTAAGAGACTCTTCAGGAAGAACTATTTGTCATAGAGATACAATGATGGTAAGGTTAAGTACTTCTATGAGTTGAAGATGAAGTCTATGACAGATGAAGAGTACATGACTAAGTTTATGGAGTTATTGAGGTATGTACCATATCTTTGTTGGAAACAATGTTAATACTGGGAGGGGGGGGTGAACCAGTATTAGTGATAACTTTAAATTTTATGCCAATATTATCTTTACCCATTCATATTTGGCATCCATTATATGAGAGAAATGATTAACAAACCATAACAACAACCATATCAATCAACAAAAGAATACATATCATAAGTAGCAAACACATGAGACATACAGGTTTTATGTGGAAACCCTTCAGGGAAAAAACCACCAAACCTTGTTGTTGTTATGGATGTAAAGTAAGAGCACCTACTCTATTACATTAATTTGTTTGTGATCCATCACTCACAGGAGGCACAAAATCCATCCTTTTTTAGACACCTGATCATCTTACCAGAAGCACCATGTGAAGCACCAACTTCACAGATTTATGTAAGCACCAACTTGTAGGAGGCATCAAGCCCCAATATTTCTTCAAACGCCCATTGGAGATGGAAGCACCAACTTCTTGTATGTAGGATCTAACCCACACTCGAAAGATAGCCTATTGCTCACTCTAATTGGTAGCCAGTCTACCTGATATAAGCATTGTTCTCTTATCTGCCATTGGCCCACACAACATTTTGTCCTCTGCACTCTTTGCAACAACTAGTTGTTAACTCACAACCCACTAACATAGAACTCTCTCAGCAATCTTTCCACACCATAACATGATACTGATCTCAGCCCTCTGCTCTCAACAACACACATTCAAAACTAGGCCCATTTTGTTCCATAGGATCTTCTCAACCTCTTCTATTCATAGGCTCTACCCGGCCTCTCACAAAGTAGCACATGCTCTCAAGGTCTCTTTCCTTTGCATAGGTACTCTCGACCTTTCTATGCAAAATAGGCTCACTTGGCCTCACACAGTAGTGCACACACACACAGACTGAGATCTCCACATAGGTCACTAGAAACTATTATGCTTTCCCCACACATTTCTCAATTACAATCCTGGGTTTTGTTCCTCTCCTACGCTGTGATCAATGTTGTCTCTATTAGCCATTAATTCACCTATTCATACTTCCCAAGTGTACCTATGCATGCCACTGCTTCCTGATGTTGCATCTGATACTTGAAATATGCCATTCACACTGCCTGAGTGTACCTTTACATTGTCGTTGATGCTATTGTTGCATCAAATTTCTTGATCTCTTCAGCCACATTAAAAATTGGGAATGGGCTCTTGAGAGTTTCCATGCTGAGAAATAAATCCTTAGTCCACCTTCACATTCTAATGAGGCTCTCCATTATCATTCATGTCTCACAAAGCTTAACAAGTACTTCAGCATGACTTCTCTATTTTTCATTTAATTCAATAAGGCGTTCACGGGAGATCAAATGTAGCTTACTAATCGATTCCATATAAATCATTCTACACAATCATGGTCCTTTTTTCCTTGACCCAACAATCTCTTTAGTTGCCATTTATTCCAGCTACCAACTCCTCTTTAACTCTCTTAGTTGCCAACTCATTCATCTTCCATACACCTCTGTGCTGTTATATCAAAGCCTAATCATTTCATAACTTTACTAAGGCTGGAAATTACGAAATCGCGGGATTTCGATTGGCTTTTAGTCCCTTCTGCTTCACCCCCTATTGATTTTCCACCATGGGACTAGGCATTGTGACCGACGACTTCATACTCCTCGATATTAGAATTTCAGAGCTCCAAAATATCATAACTTTTTATTAATGCGAGCTTATGAAATTACGAGATCCCAATTGGCCTTTAGGCCCTTTTTCTTGCCCCTTCATGTTTTTCCTCCATGAGACTAGGAGTTTTGACTGACGAAACAACACTTCAGTGCTAACCCCTTCAAGACTTGCTGGAGGCCTATCTTCTTGTGTTATCGCTCTTTTCCCTTGATTATTCAGGCTTTTGCGACCAAGTTCCAAACACATCATAGCTCCCACACATAAAATTTTTTCTCAAAATGAATTTATAGTGGAGTTCTGAAATATCCAACCTCTGATATGCTCCATAATACTTAGGTGTTAAGCCTTCTCTATGCCCTTGATTCTTTGGTTCTCCACGACCAAGTGCCAATCAACATCAGAAGCCCCCAACATCATAAATTTTCTCAAATTACAATTACAAAGGAGTTATGAAATCCTGGCCTCCAATTTCGACCACCGAGATGACGTCATTCTCTTGTCATCAACTCCACATGACGTCTCCTTAGTAGTGACATGTGTCACCTAGATTTTCCGCATTAGGCCACCCAATAATGCTGATTTTGATTGCCACATGTCCTTTGTATTGCCACATCATGCTGATGTCATATGCCACCGTCATCTCCTGAGGGCCAATCACCTACTGTCATGTGTCTTGTCAGAGGAGAGAGAAAGGGTCCCTTAGTCCTTGGTTTTCAAACAATTTCCATTGTACTTCTCACCCCTTACAACGCTCGATGCTTTCAAAAGAATAAAATTAACAAGGAGTTACAAAACTTTGAAATTCTGATGTACCAAACCTATGAGGTTTCAAATGTCAACCTTTTGATATTTGGGGTTTTGATGTTCTACTTGCTCCCCGATATTTTTCCAGCTCTGATATCCAGAGGCTTCGACCTCCAAAATTTGGCCTTTCGATATTTCGACCTTCTGAGATTCAGCCCTTCTGATGTACTAAGGTCCCAAAGTTCAAGGTGCCGATGTTCCAACTTTATTATGATATTCAGCGTGCTTCGATATTTGGCCTCTGAAATTTCGCCTACTCTCAAGGACTTCAAGGTCATTTCTTCAGCTATTAATAACTTTTGATCCCGATGGCCATTTATGGACTTCCACATACCATTGGAAATCTATTTTTCGAGCACTAACCAAATGTGCTAACTCCAAGAGTATCTGAGTTGATCTCTTGAGGCATAATATCCTCCAAATTCTGGGACTCCTAACCATCATAGCCATCATCTTTATGGCTTCTCCAATAATCCTGCTATTGTGATGATTCTCTACAGAGTACTGCAACAACCATGGGACTTCGCCTGAGCTTGACCATCAAGAACCTTAATGTTAACATCTACTGCCTTCACAACTAGCCTAGTGGACATGAATTTTGTCTTTCCTAACAACATGCTAGCACATAAATCCATGCTGATCTAGTTGACATCAATGCCAACACACTTGATAACTGTCAGGCAATGCCAACTTACTAACTTTATCTCCCATCATGACTGTTGACATCAATGCCAACACACTTACTGCCACTAGCCATCTAGACAATGCTAACTGTCCCATAATCTCCCCCTTTGGCATTGATCGCAACACCTCCTCACTTATCCACATTGATAGCAAATCCTCACGCTTCTTCACATCTCCTTGCATAAGCCACCAATGGATTTATCTGCTCTGCATGGGCCATCACAACTTCTCTAATAAGATTCTCTTCCCCTTTGACATCAATGGAAAAGGGCATACAGGCTGCTTCTTCTTCCCCATGCAATCATCAACTATCAATGACCGAGGGTCTGGTTGTTGATGTGCATTCTGCTGAACCGACTTCTCTTCAAGGGCTAATAGCTGCTGCTCTATAAACTGGACATATGTGATATGCTCTCCATGAACATATAATTCCTTCATGCTAATAAACCTCTAGTTTTGGACACCTTATGGTTGCCGACTAAATACTCTCTCTACCAATGTATATTTTTACCAATTAAAAATAAATTGATACCAATTAAAATTTCTCAAGGTATTGTTACTACTGCAAATACCAATCATTAGTGATGAATTAAGCTTGTTGTTAACTACTGCTGTTGCTTCATCCTCTATTCTCACTTCTCTTGAGCATCTTAAACACTTCTCCCCTTGAGATCATACTTCTACAATAGGGTCTGTTGCTTAAATAATACCAATTGCACCAAGAAATTGATACAAACTGGATGCTATACCAGGAATCCTCTTATAGCTCTTTCTCAAAAAAGAAATGTCCACTTACCCAAAAAGGTTACTGTATATGAACATAGATCATCAATTGACATAGCGATACCAACTGAAGACTAAGGGACATTGGAAGCTTATACCCATTGCGCTTCATGAACACAAGACTACTAGGAAAAAACAAATTCACACCTTAAATGAAATAAGGGCATTTCAACAAAGATGCAAATCTTTCATTCTTTGTGCAAGCTTTCTTATCAAGGATGACAATTGTTTCTTGCTACTGTTATCAAAGCAACTCCCCTTGAGCCAATGCTCTATGATCTTATGCATCTGCTTCCTTTCTTCTACGTGGGGACTGATCTTGTGGATCTGACTTAACTATGGACCTTTTTTCATTCCACACTTCTATTGTAGCTCATATTCTTCTCTAACAACATACAATGTTGTTGTGTACTCCCCCTGAAACATGGTTGTCTGCACTCCTCCTCTCTTTCAATGTTGATACACTTGAAATAAGAACATATATTACTATATTCAACAAGGGGACTCAACCATAGCTTCATTGTTCAGATGCATCTCATTTGTATGAGATTTTATACATGCATCTAACTTATTCAGTCTCCATTGAGGCCACTGTCTTATTTTACTGAAGAGAAACATGGGATCTACTCCCCCTGAGAAGATCATCTTCCTTCTTCTTCCAAACCTTCTTTGGTTGAGTCCAAATAAAAGCATTATCCTCAATATGGTTCTTTTCCCATGTTCGAGCATTCTCTCGGCTACGCATGGCTGGAGGACAGTTCTCCTTCACCTCCTATTTCTTTTCCCAAATCTTCTTGTTCCCTTTTTTCCTTACAGAGGGGTCCACCACAAGGGTAAGACGATCATTCTTCCTGGTTTTATTTTGATTTCTTCCTCCTCTTTTAGATTGTTCTTTTGATACTGAGCATTGAAGACAAACTTAGATTCTTTCTCTCTTTTGTTTCCTCTTGTCTTCAAATATCGAGTTGCTACATTTTAAAGCGCATGCTGAGAAACATGATTTTTCTCCCCATATCTATAGTGTTCTGCCTCATGCCCAAAGTTGCCACTGTTGTAGCATTCAATTTGGCCTAAGAATGGGGTAGAGGAATTACCATATCTTCCAATAGTATTGTCACGACCTCTACGACTACAATCATGCCTTCTGCCAGTAATGCGCCACACACCTTTTTTTCTTTGATGCCATCTGCAATCCATGGCTTTATGTCCAAAATTATTGCAAGAAAAACAATAACCATGAAAAGGATTTTGATGATGAGAGTTACCTTTTCTATGAGAGCTTTGTCCTTGAATGGGAAAGGGACTCTATTGGTTTTTGACGTGCCTTCCATGGCAGTTTGCATTACGTCCTTGCTTTCTTCCTTGTTATTTCTTGGTTCTCTTTTGCTTCTCTAGTTTTGCTTCTTTTAGAGAAGAGATCAACTTATTTCTCAAATAGATCCTTTCATATAGATCCTTCTCTTCGCTATTAGAGGTGCTAGCTAGACCACAACAAAGATATAAACCCATCTCTGCGTCCAGATGATATTCCACAAGTTTAAGGTGTATCCCTTCTTCATCACTACTGGGGTACTCTTGTTTTCTCCTACGGATGAGCACACCTGGGATCTATATTCTTCCTCTAAGATACCCTCATTGGCTATTGCTACAAGTATAGGCCTCCCTTGACACCCACTAGATCTATGACTATCTTTATATTCAGAAAATGAATATGTACATCTAATTTCTATGTGACCTATCTCTTCACAATTATCACAGAACAATAACTTACCTTTAGAGAAACATTTTCTATCTTTAGAGTCTTTATCATCCTCTTGAGGATGATGAGCAATAACTTCCTTACTGGAAGAAGGGTCTTCAATATTTTCAGCATCTCGTCTATGGGTTGCTTTCTTCAAATTATTCCTTCTCTTCTTCTCATTATTAGCAGCCTTCATGGATTCATGTTCACTTCTTGAGCAACAAGGTTCTTCGACCTCCTCTATTGCTGCATAGCTTTCTCCATACAAACATTGCAGTATGTCTAGCATTTCCCTTGTCGTCTCACAATGCCTTACTTTATCGGCATGAGGCTTAGACAACCCTTTCATGATAATTTATTTGGCTTCTGTATTGAACTCATTCCTCTCTTCATATATCACATACAACCAAATGTCTTCATTAACTACCATCTAATAGGCTTCCATTCTGATCTTCCAGAGTTCATAATCCGATCCATTTAAAAATAGAACTCCTTTTGCTGTTAATCAAACTTGATTAGCCATTATTTCCATTTGATCTACCTTCTAGCAATTAAGCTATTCCTGAAGGAACTTGGCTCTATACCAATTGATGGACACAATGTTAATACTGAGAGGGGGAGTGAATCAATATTAGGGATAATTTTAAATTTTATGCCAATTTTATCTTTACTCATTCTGATCCAGGTGGATGTTGGTGGCCACCCACCTATCCCATTTGGACCCCCACAACTGTCTCTTTCAGTTTTTCATTTCCTAAATTGTAGCACAATTTACTATTTTTAGCAATTTTTCTAGTCCTGAACTTCCGGAGCCATTTTGAGGCCCTAAACGATGTTTTTTGGGAAATCTGGGGGCAACATGGGTCCATGGACCGATGTTTCCCTTCCCAAAGTGGTAGTGCTTGGATAGATCTTTCTAACGAGCTATTGTACACGTCAAACAGAGATCGTATGCCAAAGTTACGACCCCAGGAAATTGATGTACCAATTTACCCAAACGAGGCCCACAATTTGGCGTTTCATCTTCTAGGGCTAGGTTTTGGGATGTGAAGGGTTTTCCATTGTTTCTCAACAATAAATAGGCCTTCGAACCTCATTGTAACACAGTTCAGAGGCATGTAGCCACCACATCTCTTCTCAGAGATAAGCTACCATCGCCCTAGCTGGTTTATTTCCATTACTGTTTGTAAGCATATTTCAGTATTTTACATCAATGAAATGAAGTATTATTTCCATTGCATATCTGTGTTTATGGTTATCACTGTAATTTGTTGCATTCCTGTTTAAGTCTGGATCACATACATATTTGGCATCCAATATGAGAGCAACCATTAACAAACAATAACAACAACCAAATAAATCAACACAAGAATACACATCATGAGCAACAAATACATGAGACACATAGGTTTTATGTGGAAACCATTTTGGGAAAAAACCACCAAATATTGTTGTTGTTATTTATGTAAAATAAGAGCACCTAATCTATTACATCAATCTGTTTGTGAGCCACCACTCAAAGGATGTACCAACTCCCTTTGATTGATTGCTAGCACCCACTAGTAGGAAGCACCAACTCTCTCGTTTTGTAAACACCTGATCAACTTACCAGAAGCACCATGTGAAGCATGAACTTCACGGATTCATTGCAAGCACAAACTTGTAGGAGGCACCAACCCCCAAGGTTTCTTCAGACACCCAGTAGAGATGGAAAAACCAACTTCTTGTATGTAGGTTAGAACACATACTGAAAAGATAACATACTACTTATTGTAATTGGTAGCCACTCTGCCTGATATCAGCTCTGTTCTCTTCTCTACCCTTGGCCCATGCAACATTTTGTCATCTGCACTCTCTGCAGTGTCTAACTATTAACTCATAGCCCAATAACACATAAATATCTCAAAAATCTCCCCACACCACAACATCATACTACTCGCGGTACTCTTCTCTCAACAACACACATTCAACACGCGTCCCCTTCTGTTCCACAAGCTCTTCTCAGCCTCTTTTGTTCATAGGCTCTTCTCAGCCTCTTACACAACAACACATGATCTCTGGGTTTGTTTCCTATACATCGGAACTTTCAACCTTTCTCTACATAATAGGCTTACTTGGCCTTACATAGTAGTGTGCACACACACAATGAGCTCTCCACATAGCTCACTAGAAACTATGTTGCTTTCCCCCCACATTTCTCAACTGCAATCCTGAGTTTTGTTCCTCTCCTATGCTATGATCAATGTTGCCTATGTCAACCATTACTTTTCCTATTCACACTGCCCGAGTGTACCTCTACATGGCACTCCTTGTTTTTGCGTTTGAGACTTGAATCTACCATTCACACTGCTCGAGTGTACCTCTGCATTGTTTTCCATGATGTTGTTGCATCAAACTACCTGATCTCTTCAACCACAATAAATATTGGGAATGGGCTCCTGAGAGTTTCCATGTTCAGAAATAAATCCTCAGTCCTCTCACACACTCCAACTAGGATCTCCATGCTTACTCATGGCTCACAGAGCTTGACAGGTACTTTGACATGGCTTCTTTTCTCTTCATATAACTTAATAAGGTGTGCACATGAGATCAAAGGTATCTTACTGATCAATTCCATATAAATAATTATGTGCCTTGACTCAGTGATCTCTTTAGTTTCCATTTATTCCATCTGCCAACTCCTCTTTAACTCTCTTAGCTATTGAATCATTCATCTTCCATACACCTGTGTGCTCTTGTATCAGAGCCCTTCATAACTTTACTAAGTGTTGATGGTGCTGGACCCGCCAACATTTAGGGGATCTCCCCAGTATAAAGTCTCAACTAGACCTCACACCATTTGGTGTAGGAGTCCCATCTGGTATGATGGCCCAGTTGCCATTATCTTGGAGATTTACCTTAGCTATTTTTGTTCAGCACATGAGACGGTTATGCTTGTAACTTCAAGAAAGTGAGGTAAGTATGCTTGGTGAGTGCGTAATGTAACCCTTTTGTCTAGGTTCTCTTACTGTCAAAGGGGAAAGTGAAGTGAGCGTCTTGATGAGAGGGAATAGTCCCAACCCAAGAAGAAACACACGTGAACAACAACAAGGGTCTATCTAGCATCCAGCAGAACAGTCAAGACTGAATGCAACAGTCGTGAAAACCAAAGTTCAAGGGAAAACATATACATTGTCCAATGAAGTATTCCACACGAGGGTGATGGTCATTAAAACCAAGAAAACACAACAATGGTATTTATATTGTCTGATAGAATAGTCCACACAGACAAGACATCAGTGATAAACAATACAACACATATTCAATAATGTAAGTACTAAAATAACTGAAGTAGTTAAACTATCTTAGTACAGGTTATGAAAACATGCATTACAAACATTTAAATACTAGTCTTACAAATGGATAAAAAACATATGCGAAAATGTGCTTGCCTCAGACAGGCTTCTGAATTAAGCAAAAGTTTCAAGACACATCTGTATACCATACATGACTATCCTTAATAGTGGGACATTGGAGCCACTCCTCACTCCTCAAAGAGAAAACTATAGACTCTCAAGGCTATGTGGGAGAAGCCAAGGTGAAAAGTCTTTTGCTCATGCAATGAGGGGGTATATATAGAAAAGGGTAATAACTGACCCTTGTGACTCTTCGACTTCCCTCATGACTGTTTGACTTCCTATGACTTTTCAACTGACATGACTCTTCAACTTCGTATGTGCGTCTCTTGGACTTTCACATTACATTACATTTGATTACAATAAGTATGGCCCGTAGTAGTGTTGTGGCCAAGACAACTCATGAAACAACTCGACATTACACTGCTAACATGTAGTGGCTGACTGGGGTGTCCGTGTCAAGCTATTGTGTTGCTCAGTGATGGGTGTGCTCTCAGTGTAACAAGTCTTAACCTCCACATGGCAAGGTGTGTGGGGTCTTCGATGGTGTTGGTCTTACTTGATGGTGCTCATGTATGTGTCCCTTTCACTTGTTGCTCGATGTGCTTCGTGCATTCGTTCAATTATGAGTAAGTCTTCTAGCATGCACTCCTTCTTCATCTCATTCATATACGTTCCATGTTAAACTATGTATCTGTTTCTACAATCACTCATGACGAGACGACATCAAATCCAAAAATCTCCTAGCCTAACATGATGCATTATTTTCCATTTTGGGTGCAGGTGACTAGGAGGAAGGACAAGACATTGAAACTGTGCAGAGCACATCTCAGGCCAAGATAGCAGTGACAGCTGCAAAGTAAAACCCAGCTGGGAGGCCGAATTACATAGCCTTTTGGAGGAAGATAAGGCAAGGTGTTGGGATGAACTACTGGGTAATTCTGTGCAGTTTTCAAGATGAGGACTGGGCAATTCATCTGGGGGTCCAGCTGGGAATCTGCACAGTTTCTCCAGGGAATACAGAGCGGGCAGTAGGAGGCACTGGCAGATATTTCTACGTAGTTTTCAAGAGTAGGGCTGGATCGGATTGTGGGAATCTTCTGGTCAGAACTGCACATTTCTAAGAGGCAGTGTCAGGTAGTCAGTTCTATGTAGTTTCTGGGATGAGTGCAGAGCGAGGCAGCAAAGAAGTTTCTAGTCAAAACTGCACAATTTTTAGAGGGAGATCAGAGCAAGCCAGTAGGGGTCCTTCCAGTCAAATTTGCGCAATTCTCAAGAACAATGCAGTGACAAGAAACAGAGGCCTGACTCACAAGCTCTGTGTAGTTTCTACAGACAGTACAGGGAAGGAATCTGGGCAACTTCTGCGTAGTTTTGGGGAGTAGTGAAGCTCAAGGTGACAATGTAGTTTAGATTTCCTGGAAGACCAGAGGGAGGATGGATGAGATATTGCGGGAAGCGTAGAGTGGATCAGACTTAGGGACAACTTCTGCGCAGTTATGGGAGGTAGTGAGTCTACTCACTTCCAGGATTGCACAGTGCAGGTTGCCCCGGAGGACAATCTCAAGCTCTGTACAGTTCTGGGAAGAAGATAAGGGTCACTGAGAGATGAGACTACACAGTGCAGCTCAGTCGGGGTTCGCTTGAAGGAAGGTTGTCTGGTCGACAAATTTTTAAGGAAAATTTACTAAATATGAAAGAAAGTGAGCTTGTGCATACATGCCATTGTGATCACATACTTAACACGACTCGGTGATAGGACACCTCAAACCAAGAAGAAAAACATGTGCTCAGTGAGACTAAATCAAAGGTTAAGACCGGCAAGTGTGAAACTTGAGATATTTCTTTGAACAACCGTGACGACACTTATGCGACAAAGTTTAAAACTTTGTGTGTGATTATGATCGATGTTCACAGGGCGAAAACAACTCATACATGCAAAGAAAAACCTTCAAATTTGCCAGAACAAACTCGCAAGCATAACATAACAATCAACATGCCGAAAGACGACCGATGGTCAATAAAGTAAAAAGGGTGTAAAGACTTGTCAAGAGCTCATGGGATGAGCCCAAGTGTTTGCAACCATCAAGGGGAAAAACCAAGGAGGGCTCTAAAATTTGGATGCAAGCCAAAATTTTGGAGGGTGTTGTAGTTGCTACAACACTTGGCGACACACTAGTTGAATACCAGCTTCTATATTTAGGTTCATTTATAGCATAGGGCCTTGGCCTTTCAGGGAGTATTGATTCATTGTGTAGGTTACTTTAGCCTCCCCACTTACCCCATGGAGAGACATGGTTCACCTTGTACCAACTCAGTCAAACACAACAAAATTTTTAGCTAGACCATAATGTTTGAAAATCAGGAAGGGTAGTTTGGTTTGCGAGCTTAACATTTTTAGAGTATAAGTTTTCATCTCTGGTGTTGCTCTACTATGAGTAGGCCTGGACAATACCCTGATAGAGTCACACAGGAGCACAAGCATTACTCCATTTCCAGCGAGCCTAGTTAGTACCTCGGTGGAGTTTCTTGCTTCACCTCTCTATGTAGGAAGCATTTCTCTTCTTTTTCCTTTGTATGTTTATAAAGAGGACTGTGCAAAGGAACTTATTTATTTTTGGGTGGAAGAGGGATCCTGACTTATTGAGAGCAGAAGAGGTTGTTCCTTCAGAGAAGCATGTAAGACCTCTGTTTTATGTTTTCTCGTTTATATTTTCCCATTCTCCATTTCTACTAGTTGGATAAGCTTGAACACACAGATCATAAGACCAAGTATAGGCATGGGGTTTCTTAGTTTGGAGACAGGTTCATGGTTAGACCAGAGCTTCCCTTAAAAACATATCATATTTTCCATCTAGGCTTCATCGACCAAAAGTTACAACAAAGCACAGAGATGATAGAAACATGACTAGCCAAGTGCTGCAGTGTCACAAGACTCTTTGACTTTATCCACATACTTACTCAAAAGCCAGAACACAGTATAGGAAAACACTTATTTACAAAATGAAAATGAAAAGACATAAAAGAAAAGCAAAGTGAAGTGAAAACAATAAAGTAAAGCAACAAAAGAATCAATGAAAATACTATGTACATAGGGTGGGGTGCGGCCCCAGATCATTGAAAATAACATTTTAAATGTTGGCCATTGACAGGAAGGTTTTCAATCCTCCTATCAAGTGATTGTAGACATATGTGTGTTGGCTAAGTTTTCTGCATACCATGAAAGGAACAATCTACAGGGACTGGAATTTTGTGTTTTTTCCCTTGTCTTCATGGGGTTTATCCCCCTTCAAGCCTAAGTCACCCACAATGAATCTAGTGTTCCTTGCAGACTTTCGATCAAACCATCTCTTTATACAATTCTAGTGGAGCTAAAATTTTTGTTTTTCTTTCATCCGTTCTTCCTATAGCTTGTGTAATGTGTCCATCCTACTGTAGGTTTTAACCCTGTACAGAAATTACCTGCATACAAATTCTAAAACACAAAAAATAAACAATGCGAGAGCATAACACATAAAACACATATACACAGAGATTTTCCCCTGGATCCCAAAATCGGGACTACCAGCTTGATTTTTCATTATCTTCCTTTCAATGTTACAATACATATTTATACATGCCGAAGCATCCAATACCATGGACCGAAAACCATAGGTAGGTTTGCCCAACCTAATATAGGGTCCAAAAAAATTTTCCCCGGGGCGCTGCCCCGGACCCCATAGAGGGGGGCTACCCGCCCCCCTCAAACCCCCCGAACAGGGGAGGCTGCTGCCCCCCCTGTGACCACCCTACTGCGCAATCGGCACAACAAAGGGGGGGCTCCGCCCCCCCTCTAACCCCCTGGTTCACTACGTAGGTTAGTCGTGGAAAGAATATAACACAACCCAACAATCTCCCACTTGTTGTTTTCTTTCCACAGGGGGCCACAGGAGAGCTTAGTCATTTTCCCAGCCCTGAAATGCCCATTGTTTCTCTACACCAAGAGAAATTCTCATAGCTCACAGATTTTGTCAATGCATCTGCAGTATTCTTCAAAGTGTCCACCTTTAGCAGCAACACCTTTTTGTCTTCTATCATATCCCTCACAATGTGATACTGAACATCAATGTGCTTTGTCTTTGAATGATAAACAGGGTTCTTTGCCAATAAAATTGCACTTTGGCTGTCACAGTCTATTCTTATAGCTCCCTGTACTAACCCCATACTTGAACACAATCTCTGCAACCAAACTGCTTCCTTGCTTGCATGAGTGGTTGCCATGTATTCTGCCTCTGTAGTTGATAATGCCACTACAGATTGTTTCTTACTCATCCAACTGATTGCACCTCCAAATAGGTTAAATACATACCCACTTGTAGATCTTCTCTAATCCAGATCTCCGGCCTAGTCTGCATCAACAAAGCCACAAATATCTAACACTTTGTCCAATCCTGGTCTTCCTTGGTAGCACAAACCATAATCATTAGTGCCACGCAAATACCTGAAAAACCGCTTCACTGCTGTCCAGTTCTCCTTCCCTGGTTTTGACATAAACCTGCTCAATACTCCCACTACATGTGCAATGTCTGGTCGAGTACAGACCATTGCATACATCAGGCTACCGACTGCACTCGCATATGGAACACGGGACATGTCCTCTTCCTCTTCTTGTGTCTTGGGACACTGTTCAGTAGATAACCTCACACCTACAGGAATAGGAACCTTCACCTGTTTACTATCCTGCATATTAAACCTCTGCAGTATTGTCTTGACATACTTCCTCTGGTTTAACCAGAGCTTCCTCTTTTCCCGATCTCTTTTAATTTCCATGCCCAAAATATAATTTGCAGTACCAAGATCTTTCATGTCGAATTTGGAGGACAATTGGGTCTTCAAATCCTGGATAATTTCTTTGTCATTTCCAACCAGCAACATATCATCCACATACAAGACCAGATAAATAACACGGTCACCAATTAATTTAAAATACACACAGTGATTTGCTTTGCTTCTGGTGAAGCCAAGTCCCCGTATAAATGTATCAAATTTCTGATACCACATCCTTGGTGACTGTTTTAACCCATACATAGACTTCTTTAACTTGCATACCAGTTCTTTCTTACCCTTCACCACAAAGCCTTCAGGTTGCTTCATGTATATTTCCTCTTCCAAATCCCCGTGAAGAAATGCTGTCTTCACATCCATCTGTTCTACCTCAAAATCAAAAGCAGCAACAACAGATAAAAGTAACCTAATAGAAGTTACCTTGGCAACAGGAGAAAAAATATCACCAAAATCAATTCCCAGCACCTGGGAATAACCTTTTGCTACCAAGCGAGCTTTGTATTTCTCCACCTTCCCTTCTGCATTTGTCTTCTTTTTGAACACCCATTTGCTGCCAATGGGTTTCCTTCTAGTAAGCAACTCCACCAGATCCCAAGCCTCATTTTTGTGCAAAGATGCCATTTCATCAACCATGGCCTCTTTCCAGAGTTTTCCATCCTCCAAATATACTGCTTCCTTCACAGTTCTGGGATCATCATCAGTAATAGACAAAGCAAAATTTGAACAGAAAGCAGAAGGACTATACCTTTCTGGCTGCCTTCTTTCTCGAACTGATCTTCTCACAGCCGGAGTTTGTGGCTCTTCATCTTCTGATTCCTCCTCTTCTGCAGAGTCTGATTCTTCCTCCTTTAGCTCAAACTCTATCTTCTTAGGTTCCTTTGGTTGAAATTCATGTTTAATAACATATTTTACCTCTCTGAACACCACATCTCGACTATACACAACCTTCCATGTGAGTGGGTTCCAAAGCTTATAACCTTTTAAACCATCCTTATACCCAATAAAGATGCACTTTTCAGATTTATTATCAGACTTGGTTCGTTTCTCCTTTGGAACATGTACATATGCATCACATCCAAATACCGTCAGATGTGAAAGAGAGGGTTTCTTACCAGTCCATACTTCTTATGGAGTCTTATCCTCCAACGCTGATGAAGGTGACCTGTTGACCAAGTAACATGCATTATCCACCGCCTCTGCCCAGAATTCCTGTCCTAACCCGACACCACTGAGCATGCTTCTTGCCCTTTCCATCAACGTCTTGTTCATTCTTTCTGCGACTCCATTTCATTGGGGTGTATATGGAGTAGTCTTCTGCCGTGCTATACCACACTTCTTACAGAATTCTTCAAATTCCTTGCTACAAAACTCTCCACCATTATCTGTCCTCAGCACCTTTATCTTCTTCTCTGTCTGATTTTCCACCAGAGCCTTAAATTCTTTAAGTATGTCAAAGACTTCAGATTTCTTCTTAAGGAAATATATCCATGTATTCCTCGAGAAGTCATCTATAAATGATACATAGTACACAGACTTACCCAGTGATGAAAACTTCACTGTTCCAAACACATCACTGTGCACAAGCTCTAATATCTGTTTCGTCCTCTTAGCACCAGAGGGGAAACTCACCCGATTCTGCTTCCCATATACACAATTTTCACAGAAATCAAAATTAAGAGAGCTATTACTCATACCTTCTACCATACCTTTACCATGAAGTATTCGAAGGCCCTTCTCTCCAATATGTCCAAGCCTTTGATTCCACAACATGGTCTTCTCTCCAGAGACCACTAGATTTTCAGCTCCACTTTCAGGAACCACAGAACTGTTGCACCCATCAACAACAGTGCTACCTTGCAGCTTGTACAGAGTTCCAGTCCGAACTCCCCGCATCAATACCAGTTCTCCCCGAACCATCTTGCAGGTATCCTTCTCGAACACTGTTTTTACAACTGCATCATCCAACTTGCTTATAGAAATCAGATTTTTGGCCAATGCAGGAATATGCAGAACACCCGGAAGTGTTCTAACCCTTCCACCTTGCAAATTCAACTTTACTTTTCCGCGACCAATGATTATAGCCTTCCTATCATCTCCTAAGAAGACATCACCACCATCGTATTTCTCATACTCGCAGAACCACTCTCTATGGGGAGTGAAGTGAAAGGATGCACCTGAGTCAATCAACCATGCCTCATGATCTACATGTGTACTTGAAGAAGCCAAGTACACATCCCCACCTTCATCTGAGGTGGTTTTCGCCTCTGCAGAAGGAGCATCATCAGATCCCTTTCCTTTATGAGGAGCTTTAGATTTACAGTCCATTTTGAAGTGCCCTTCCTTTCCACATTTCCAGCACACCACCTTTACAGGTTTTCCTGGAGATTTAGATCTCCCTCTAGATTTAGATCTCCCACTCGATGACTTATTTTTGTTTCTATTCTGGTACCGTCCTCGTACAGACAAGGCATCACCATTCTGGCTCTCCATATTTTTCCGTCTCATCTCCTCCGTCAACAAGGCTGAGACTATTTCATCAAACTGCAAAGCAGTTGCATTGCTACCTATTGCAATAACTAGACTATCCCACGAATCTGGTATAGAACACAACAAACTGATGCACTTATCTTCATCTGAAATTTTAATATCAACAGACTCTAACTGACTTACCACAGTATTAAATGCGTTCAGATGCTCTATCACCGAGTCTCCATCTTTCATCCTCAGGTTATACAGCTTTTTCCGCAGGAACAGTTTATTCACCAAAGACTTAGATTGGTACAAAGTCCCTAACTTGTCCCACAAAGCCTTCGTCGTAGCTTCCCCTGATACATTCAGCAATACTGAATCTGAGACACAAAATCGTATTGTGCTCTTTGCCTTCTGATCCAACTTCTTCCATTCTTCATCGGTCACTCCCGTTGGTTTAGTACCTGGATCTACCGCAATCCACTGATCTTTATCCACCAACAGATCCTCCATCTTGAGTTTCCACAACTCAAAACTCTGACCATTGAACTTCTCAATCTCTATCTTTCTGCTGCTCGCCATCTTCTTTCACCACCAGAATCGATCTCGCAGATCTCCCACTAAACAGGGTCTACCACAGGCCCGAGCGAAACCCCTCAGTAACAAAGGCGTCCCCTTGAAGCCAAAACTAATCTGATACCAAATGTAGGTTTTAACCCTGTACAGAAATTACCTGCATACGAATTCTAAAACACAGAAAATAAACAATGCAAGAGCATAACACATAAAACACATATACACAGAGATTTTCCCCTGGATCCCAAAACTGGGACTACCAGCTTGATTTTTCATTATCTTCCTTTCAATGTTACAATACATATTTATACATGCCGAAGCATCCAATACCATGGACCGAAAACCATCGTGTCCAAAACCATGGACCGAAAACCATCGCGTCCAAAACCATGGACCGAAAACCATAGGTAGGTTCGCCCAACCTAATATAGGGTCCAAATTTTTTTTTCCTAGGGCACTGCCGCGGACCCCATAGAGGGGGGCTACCCACCCCCCTCAAACCCCCCGGACAGGGGGGGCTGCCGCCCCCCTTGTGACCCCCCCGCTATGCAATCGGCACAACAAAGGGGGGGCTCCGCCCCCCCTCTAACTCCCCGGTTCACTACGTAGGTTAGTCATGGAAAGAATATAACACAACCCAACACCTACGCTGAACCAATAGACACAACTTGCCTCAAGATTCTTGGGATAACTGGAGGGCAGGCTAGCATATGTTAGGCAGAAGGATGGATTCTTTTTCGTATACAAGGAACTATGGAGATGTGTTTAGAGAGGGCTTGAGTTTAACTCTGTCAGCCCAAAGTGCATTCACCAGATCGGAATGCCAAATTTGTTGCTCAGAGTAAATGGTAGTTATTATGATGTGAAAGAGATTCTTGTTTGTAGGTTTAGCAAGACCATTTCCCTGCGGGTATAATTAGCTGAATGTTTAAGAACGATACCATATTACAATGCATAATCATAAAGTTTCAATGAAGAGAAGTAAGTTGCATTGTCAAAAACAAGTGATACAGGAATGCCAAACCTCGAAATAATGTTCTACTGAAGGAATTTGATGACTTCCTCGTCATTCACTTGTTTGAGTGGAACTGCTTCTGTCCACCACGTGAAGTAATTTGTAGCAATCAAGATGTAATGATGCTACTTTGATGAATGTGGGAAGATTTCCCTAATGATGTTTAAGCCCAACTGTTGGAATGGTTCGTCCACTACAACAGGCTACAGAGGGGCTACTGAACTTCGAGTTCTGCTGGCGCATCGCTGACAGACCAAGAAATTGTAGGCATAAACATGTGCATCCTTGAACAATGTGGCCTAGTAGAAACCAAATCTCATGAATTTATGCACGGTTGTGTTACTTGCAAAGTGACCTTTGGTTGGTCCGTCATGTAGATCACATAACATCTCTTTGAATCTTGTGCCTCCAGGCACCTGAGAAAAGTTCCATTATTGTGCTTTCTATAAAGCACTCCATGCACCAACTGGTAAGGTAAGGCCCTGAGTCAAAGTTCCCTCTTCTGCCACATGGGAAAGTGAGAGGGGATGATTCCATGCTCAAGGTAGTGGCACACTTCTTCATACCAAGATTTTCTGTGCGAAGTGGGTGTTGCTCGCTCTACGTTATACATATGGATTTCTTGCTCCCATCTAATGAGCTCTTCTTCTTCCTCTTCCGCGTGTACCACTTCTGCTGCAAGTCTACAGAGACCGTGACCTTTGACAGTGTGAAATGGCTTGATGTCAAGATCATACTCTTGTATTCCTGTCATCCAGTTCGCATGTCTTTCACCCAGCTCTTGTTGAACAAATAACGATCTGACTGCTGGGTGTGGCACAAAGACTATGCAATGAGTTTTCAATAGGTAGGGTCTGAAATGTTTAATCACCTTATATACAACATATGCTTATTTATCCATGGTGTGATAGTTATGCTTGGGTCCCTGCATGCTTCCACTCATGAAGGAGATGGGAAATTTGTTGTTCATCTCATCCTTATGTGTGACCACTACAATGAGTGAATTGTCAGAAGCGAAAGTATAGAGAAAGAAATATTTGTTGAAATCTGGGCATGAATGCATCATTTTCCTTCTTCCCCGAGCTGTAGACTTCATTCTTGTTGATCATGTCTTGGATAGGTTTAACGATTTGCACATAATCTGAGATGAACTTCAAGAGGAAGTTGATCTTCCCCAAGAAGGAATGCATAACTTTCTTGTTGAATGGGTGAGGAACCTATGTGATAGTCCGAACTCGGTTCAGATCAACCTTTATCCCACTCTTGATGGTGATATGCCCAAGGAGGTTCCCCTTAGACACTGAAAATACATTGTTCTTGGGATTCAAGGATATCACATACTTTCAACATCGCTCGAAGATCTTTTAAGATGGCGTAGGTGGTCTGACCATTTTTTGGAAAATACTATCACATCATCAACGTAAACCACCACGCTCTATCCAATGAGCCCATAGAATGATCCAGGTGGATGTTGGTGGCCACCAATCTATCCTACTTGGACCCCCACAACTGTCTCTTTTAGTTTTCCAGTTTCCTTAATTGTAGCACAATTTACTATTTTTAACAGTTTTTCGAGTCCTGAACTTCTGGAGCCGTTTTGAGGCCCTAAACGACATTTTTTTTTTTTGGAAAAAATGGGAGCAATATCAATCCATGGACCGATGTTGTTCATCCCAAAGTTGTGTTCCTTGGATAGATCTTTCTAATGAGATATTGTGCACATCAAACATAGATCATATGTTAGAGTTATGACCCTGGGAAGTTGATGTACAAATTTACCCAAACGGGGCCCACAGTTTGGTGTTTCATCTCCTTGGGTTAGGTTTTTAGATGTTTAGGGTTTTCCATTGTTTCTCAATAATAAATAGGCCTTTGAGCCTCATTGTAACATAGTTCAAAGGCATGTAGTCACTACATCTCTTCTCAGAGATAAGCCACCGTCGCCCTAGTTGGTTTATTTCCATTTATGTTTGTAAGAATATTTTAGTGTTTTCCATTAATGAAATGAAGTATTATTTCTACTGCATCTCTGTATTTATGGTTATTTCTGTAATTTGTTGCATTCCTATTTAAATGCAGATCAATGGTATCAGAGCAGTCTGCTCATTCTCTATTTTTCTTTGCATGTCCCCAAAGAGGGCAGGATATGAGGAGTTAGGACTTGAACTGGTCCAACCTTTGCAAGACCAGCCTCGCAAATCCTGACAGCCTCCCATGAAAAGAAAGATGAGGGGGCAAGAGATCATATCAAAATCTTGCTTGAAGAAGCACTTAAGCAAAAAAGGAACACGATGATGGAAAACTTCGCCTAGATCCTTCAGCGGCTACCAAGAGGTGACACATTGGCTTATAACAGCTACTCTGGAAATGCCACACCCTTTAAGGTAAAAATTAATTTTGAAATACCCATATTCGAGGGTCAGATAGACATAGATGCCATAGATAAATGGTTAAATATGCTAGAAGGGTATTTTTTTGTTCATGATTTTTCCAGCCAGCAAAAGATCACTTTTTCACTTCTCAAAGAAACCCCCCACGTCAAGGACTAGTGGGAAACCTACTGTCAGAAAAAGGATGAAAGTACGAACTCACTATTTTTAGCTACACCCACTTGGAATTCATTCTGAGATTCCATCAAGGAGTAGTACTACCTTGTCAAGAGCTATGAGGACAAATACATAAAGTGGACCACGCTGTGGCAGGGAAGGGACGAAGATGTGCTAGAGTTCACAAATGCTTTTCATACCCTTCGCACAAAGTTGGGTATCAAGGATTATGAGTTGCATTTGGTACTAAAATACTATGGCCGCCTACATAGATACATCCAGGAAGAGATGGATTTCCTTAACATCTCCTCGCTCGGCACAGCATACCGATATGCTGTCAACATTGAGCAGAAGTTTAAACAAAAGAAGCGAGATTTTGGATCTGCAAATTCGAAGAACAAAGGACAAAGCCAAGGCGGGGTGACCCAAGACAATCCATTGAAGCCGCAAGAAAAGAACAACACCATGAAGTTAAAGAAGGACACAGGAAAGTGGTGTGAGTTCCATAAGAGCCCCACTCATAACACAAGTGAGTGTTGGACCAAGCAGTCATTAGTGGCCGATTTGAAGGATTCAGAATCAGATGCATGTTCTGACCCTGAGTCAGAAACTGACAAGGGGAATGACAAATGGAAGAAAATCATTGATGCGGATCCCAACGCCACTGTTGCCACTGCCAAGGTCCAGAAGAATGAGCCCGAAGATCCAGAGGAGGGGGAGCATCTTTTCCACTCACAGATGTGGGTGAAGGGTTCGTCGTTGCATTTCATTGTTGACAGTGGGAGCCAAAAGGACCTCGTTTCAGTAGAGGTCGTGAAACAGTTTGGCCTACCAACTACTCCACACCCATAGCCATATAGTATTGGGTGGCTTCACCAAGGACGAGATCTTCGAGTCAGCCAGCGGTGCCGCCTTCCCTACAACATCAAGCCCTTCACAGATGAGGTATTGTGTGGTGTTGCACTGCTTGATGTTTGTGATGTATTATTAGGCCAACCATACTTATGGAAGCAACATGCTATGTATGAGCCAAGGCCTCACACTGTCATTATTTCTTTGTGTAATACAGTATACAGGATACTGGACGTAGCCCCACCTACCACCACTTCTATGATCACTACTAAGAAATGCAGCAAGCTCATCTCCTAGACTAGGAAATTCATTTTCTATCTGGTTCGCTCTAGAAATAAGGGGAAGATCATCACCACATCCATGACCCTAAAGAAGGGTTTCTCCACGCAGCAGCAGAAACAGAGGGATACAGTCATGAAAGAAGACAGGGACATCTTCTCCTCACCCATAGGGGTACCATTACACTGTCAGGTCAAGCATTCGTCCGATCTGACTTCCGGAGCAACTCTACCCAACGGGCCGATCTATCGCCACTCCATTGTGTAAAATTCCAAGTACAAGCAGGGACATGATCAACATCAGGTGCCACACAAGTTTCAGGAAGTTTGGTTGCATTTGCAGAAAGAATGCCTTACAAAATCCCATTAGAAGCTCAGACCACTCCGATATGGTCCTTACACCATTACCAAGGTTGTGGGAAACAATGTTGTGGAGCACAACATTCCCCCATTCCTGCACTTTCATTGAGTGTTCAATGCGGACTGCCCTCAACCATGCTTCCCACCATTATTGGACACATTATAGGTTGCAGAACAACTCACCAGGGACCAAGTTCAGCAGAAGTTTCCTCATCTCATGGAGGAACTCAACGCAATGGGGAACATTTCTTCCTAAGGGGGGAGGAATGATCTAGGTGGATGTTGGTGGCCACCCACCTATCCCACTTGGACCCCCAAAATTGTCTCTTTCAGTTTTTTAGTTTTTTAGCACAATTTACTATTTTTAGTAGTTTTTCGGGTCCTGAACTTCCAGAGTCATTTTGAGGCCCTAAACGACGTTTTTTGGGAAAATTGGGAGAAACATGGGTCCATGGAGTGATGTTGGTCATCCCAAAGTTGTAGTCCTCAGATAGATCTTTCTAACGAGGTATTGTGCACATCAAACGAAGATCATATGCTAGAGTTACGACCCCGAGAAGTTGATGTACCAATTTACCCAAACGGGGCCCACAGTTTGGCGTTTCGTCTCCTAGGGTTAGGTTTTTGGATGTTTAGGGTTTTCCATTGTTTCTCAACAATAAATAGGCCTTCGAGCCTCATTATAACACAGTTCAGAGGCATGTAGCCACCACATCTCTTCTTAGAGATAACCTACCATCGCCCTAGCTAGTTTATTTCCATTTTTGTTTGTAAGCATATTTCAGTATTTTCCATTAATGAAATGAAGTATTATTTCTGTTGGATCTCTGTATTTATGGTTTCTATAATTTGTTGTGCTCATGTTTAAATCTGAATCATAGAAGGAGATGTCCATAGTGTGCTGAAAGGTAGCGCCTGTGTTTACTAGCCCAAATGGAATTATTTAATAAGAGAATGTACCCCACTTGGTACGAAATGTAGTTTTAAGTTTGTCAGGTTCTGCTACCATAACTTGGTTATATCCAAAAAAACCTTTAAGGAGATAAAAAAAATTTGCTCCAGATATTGTCTGCAAGATGTGCTCCATAGACGACATAGGATAGTTATCTTTGATGGAGGCCCGATTTAGATTTCAGAAATCTACACATAGGCGGATTTATCCAGATTTATTCCTTATAGGAAATGCGTTTGAAACCTAAGTAGAATGAAGAACCTTATAAATGATCCAAGCATCTAAAAAATTAGTCAATTCTTTCTGTATGAGGGGTTCAAGTGACGGATGAACTTTTCTGAGCTTTTGCTAAAATGGCTTGACCCCCTCTTTGATCGGAATGATGTGTTGGATTATTCGCATGTCATATGTTTTTAAGTCATCATATGTCCACGCGAATAAATCACGGTGTTGTCTAAATAAGAAGACAAAGGCTTGTCGCTCTTTCGATGTGGAACACGTACTGAGATTCACGAACTTCGGATCTCTGTTTGTTCCCAAGTTAATATGTTCGTGCATTAGTGTGGAACTGTGGGTTTTAGTGTTCCTGGGCCTTTTGAAGTGGTTCTTCAAGTCATATAGCTTCTCGAGTGAAACCACACCCTTTGGGATGAGGTTGCCTTCACTGTCACCAGCTGTGTCTTGTAGAGACTGCACATGCACTTCTTCATCTATCGTTGTGTCTTTGAAGATTTCAGTGTTGGCCATGAAATGCAGTTTTTGTTCATCATCATCAAAAACACCCAAATTAGTGATGTTTTCAGGGATAGCTAGCTTATACAAAATTTCAACAATAAATCTATCCCTAAGTGGTGTCATCCTAACAGCTGCATTGGCTAGAGTATCTACAGCTGCATTGCACATTCTTGGTACAAAGATGATGTTAAAAGCTTGGAAATTAGAGATAAGCCATCACACCTCTTGTTGGTAACTTTTAATAAGAGGTGAGACATAGTGTATTGTATTACGTACTTGTCGTGCCACAATATCTGAATCACCTACCACTTTCAACATAACAATGTTGAGGCTGAGGGTTTTCTATAAACCCAAGACGAGTGCTTCATATTCTATAGTATTGTTTGTGCACTCGAACTCCAAGCGTCTTGAGACTAAGTGTTTTCTTTTTCTTGGGTCGATAAAAACACACCCGAATCTAAAGCCATCCTGTGGTTTGGATCTATCAAAATTCATGGTCCACAAGTCATCTGTACAAGGACCGCTTCCCAAGCTAGTATTTCTAACACTAGTGCTACTATTGTTACAAAGTACTGTACAAGTTTCATTTCCATCAGTTGGGCAAGGAAGGAGACCAAATTATGTATCTGGTGGGGTGGGACTCAATTGTGCAAGATAAAACCCCAGTTGCGTTAAATCCAGAAAGAAATTTCTGAGCAGAAGTTTTGTGAAAGCCAACGTTCATTCTAACCATTCAAGGGAGTAACATTCTGTTTCATGTATCTCTCCAACAACACCCGAATCTGTTTGCTTTTTCCTTGGTACGGAAGCTATAAGTGTGACCAATCTGCATGGAAAATTTTAGAGGCTAATATTCACAAGTGGGCTATTTTTCCATGATTTTTCCAAAAACAAATGCGCTAATTTCCATTACTTTTAAAAATGATTCACCCAAGTTTTATAGTATTAAATTATTTTACCCTGAAAATCGCCAAAATTGTATGCACTCTACCTATAAAATAATTAGAAATTTGGATATTTTTATAAATATATCAACAAACTTTTTATAGTTTTCATATTAGACACTAGCGAGATTCGCCAAGGTTTATAAACTTTAAAATAAATTTCCATCCTTAAAATTTTCTCTTCCCTTAATTCAACTTCCTTTCCTTCCCAAAAAAATTTCAAGAAATGTTCTTGAAAATTAAAAGTTATCGTCCCCAAAGATTGTAGCCATTGGACTCATAGTACAACATCAACACCACCCATTGGAACGGAAAACATTGGACTATTCAATACATATTCCCCCATGGTTAGCCTGATATTATGGCACTTTCTAGAGAATTTACAGTTCCTCCATTTGCAACCATCAATTGACTCTCTGTTGCCAGATATAGGAAACAATCCAATTCCTTAGCTATCTTATAATGAATAAAATTATGGGTACTACCCAAATCAATCAACACTATTACCTTTTTATTCTTGATATGTCCTTCTATCTTTAGAGTTTGAGGAGTGCTAATTCCTGCCAATGCATTACAAGATATGGTCAAGTTCATTTCTTCTTTCTTTGGGGTTGGTTCCTAGTGTATATCCTCTTCTTTTGATGTTTCTTTTTCCTTTTCTTCCTCCTATTCACAATATATGTAAAATAATTACTTCTCAGCACACTTATGACCTTTTGTGTATTTTCTATCACAACTATAACGCAACCCGTTTTATCTTTTGTCTTCCAATTGTTTTGGTGTCAACCTTGTAGGATGTGGACAGCTAAGAGCAACAACACTTCCATATTTATAGTTGTGAGTGGTAGACTTCCTTGTTTCAATAATTTTCCATTCAATTTTTCTTGCCACCTTGAATGCCTTCTCCAACGAATCAGGTTCCCAAAGGTGAACCTCATGTTAGATGTTATCATTTAAAGTACCTATGAAGACATCAATCATATGCTCCTCTGGAATATCACTTACTTTGATTCAATTTTTTGAAGTCCTCAATGTGCTCCGCCCTTGAACCCTTTCGTTTGAGATTTATCAATTAGCTAAAGAATGTGTTTCTCTTTGTATCCTCACAATATGCTATCATTTCCTCCGTAAAAATTGACCAAGTGACAAGAGGTTTATGAGAAAAAAAACTTATCGTTGCCATACAAATTGATTGGGTTATAAATATAAATATGCAATGCATACCTTTTGTGTGTTGCACAGTACGGAGATCAAAATATGCTCCCATCTATAGTATCCATGTGAGAGGATCCTTGCCATAAAAATTCCTCGTATCAATCTTTGGAATATGGTGAGTATTCAATATAAAGTTAGAGTCTCTGAAATCATGGTTAACATTCCTTTTGTTCTGAACATGAGTTTAATCTAATACATTTTCGACATTAGGAAGCATTTCTTGTAA
>CM062804.1:948070024-948115024 GCA_031772625.1 Pinus tabuliformis | reverse complement strand
ATGACACTTGCCTCTTTGAATTCGCCTAGGGATGAGTAAGAGATCTGAAATCTCCAAGTGGAACCAAGAACTATCAGTGAAATGATGCTAATCAAAATCCTAGAAGCTGACTCACTCTCCTGTAAACATCTATATATGGATCCCTCATCCAAGAGATCCAAAGGCTGAAATTTTGTAATTTGCAAGGAAGTGCTGTTGGTTTCTCTTTGAAGACATCGTCGGGTGATCTTGCTTTGTATGAGGTGAAGAGGGCTTTCATGCTGGAAGGATGATGCTGGATCAAACAACTTGGTTGTAATCCTCTCTTCTACTACTTCTATCAATAAATCTATTTGAGTTTTCCTCGATATGCTTGTATATCTCTGAATCTTGTATTTGTATATGCATTTATATGGTTAATGTACATATGATCCTACATTGTTTATGGTTATAGATGTCTATTCTTTGATGGTATTTTACTGCCTTGACTCTACAGGTGTTCTTTGAAGCAGGACAAGTGAGAAAAGAGTGGTGAAATCTCTATCGAAGGAGAGAGGAAACAAGCAAGGAGACTACCGAAAGACTGAGGTTGGTACTCTTTGCTTCTCTCTCATCTATCTCTCATAAAGGAAAACACAAGTGACTTTAGTTTGTTTGTTTCTAAGATAGCTACCCGTCTTAGTGGGACTAGCAGCTCTGAATGGACACTAGTTTTCCTGATAACAAAATGGCGACTCCACTGGGGAACGAATAGTTTGTTTGTTTCAATACTGTTGTTTGCTTTATAAACCACAGACAGAGCCTAAAGTTAAGCCAGCTAGCCTTCGAACTGATTTTTCTATGCAACTGCAAAGTAGATCAACGCTGCTTCAGTCAATCTCCAGGTTGGTTTATGAACTGAACATCTAGCTTGCAAACATCCTAAGTGCCCTGGTGGTAGCTCAAATAACCTCATTAGATCAGCCCCTATACTTTGTGTTTACTGAAAATCACTAGCTCAGCCTAAATCCTTGAACTTAGCTGTAAATTGTGAGTGAAAACCAAGCTCAGTCTCGTCCCTGGTCCATCACACTATCTCTTCTTGGCAACCTGGATGCATCGCACCTCCCGTGTGTTGCAGGTGAGATGCATCCCTGTTTCCCTGTGTTACAGGTGTGATGATTGACTAAGATTGTTTCTGTCTCCAGATTTTGGTTTTTTCTTCATTGTATTCAGCTTTATTTAGTGGTTTTGCTGTCTAGGATCAGTATATCTCTGTTAAAACCATCCTCCTTTGCATTATTCAGCCTGCATCAGAAGGAATTGTGAATGTTTTTTTATGTATTTTTCATCATTTACAGTTCTCCTTTGCAAATAGTAGCTTAATCGAACTGTCTCCCTTTGATTTGAAAGTGTCGCAAGTGTCGTTTTTAGTCAAGAAAAAGAGTGTTACAAAGCATTCCTCTTTTAGATAGTCGATTACACTTTTGCCATTGTATTTGATTTGAATCATTAATATTTAAAGTGTCAAAAGCAGTTTTAAATTTAAAATCACAAAGTGTCGTCTTGACCTTACTTTCGTTTTTTGAAAAGAAAATTGTTAGTACTGTTGCTTTGAAAGAAAATACTTCACATCTATACTTAGTTTTCTTTCTGTCATTCTCACATTAAGGAAACGGAAAAACAATACATGCGTGTGCATTTGCATTAAGAATGCATGCTAAAGTTGATTTAGGAAAAGTGCATCTAGTGTGTGCTCTCTTCTCTATGTTGAAAGAATTTCATCTCTCTTTCGTTAGTAGCTAGGATTTTCATTACAAAAAGAAAGTAAATGACTGTTTATCATCTTAGATTGCATATTTAGGAATTGTATATCTACATCACGTGGTGAACCTTAAAGGAAAACTTCTTAAGAAAGGTCAACTGTAAAATAAACTTCAATGAACATAAAAACGCTTTGGAACCTAACGCACAACATTTAGAAGTCTAGGCTAGAGACATATTCCGGCGTCGTAAAGCCTGGTAACTATCGCTTTCATCGTAGGTTGGGTGATTCCTCCTCTTTGAGACGATAAGTGCTAGTACGGACTTGTGCTCCCACATACCGTCGAGTATATATTGGGAGACCACAATAGGCTACATATTTTATCCTAGGAAGCCGTGTCTGCCGCCCTATCGATCGTAATTCACTGAAAACAACATTCGGGAAGATTGACTACCATACCGTAAAAAGTATTCTGCAGTTTTGAGATTGGTTTCGTAATACCTCTATCTATATTTCCAGAGCAGTCACTTTCGTTCCTTTTCAGACTCCTTAAAAGAAAAGGTCCATTTGAGCACTTGTCACTTCAGGCTCATTAAAAATCGAAGGCGACTAGAGTCATCTTTAGCTTTTTCTGGACTCTTAAAAATTGAAAAAGAAAGTTGTGCTAAAGCGTCATAAAATTTATTTTAATTGGAATAATGTCACTATTCCCTTGTTGGTCTTAGGTTGAGAAAATGAAGTCTAACAATCAAGGATTTCCCCTTGGGGGAGATCCTAGTCCCTTCTCCTCTTGGGGGGATGTTGGTGCTCCACACATGGCCACATTGTCCCTTCTAGGACTCACAATTGGCCTTCCAGTATGGCTTTTCTCGACCTTTGTCGTTCTAAACACCGCAATTCCTCAGCAATCAAATCAGCAACCAGATGATACTGAAGTTGCTGCCCAACCTTCTACTTCATTTTTTTCTCCCTCTCCTTCTTCCTCTTCGCTTGGTGAAGCTAGTCACGCTAAAAACCAAGTAACTGAGAATTAGAAGAAAGGGAAGGAGAATAAGAAGAAGAATCCAACAGCAAAAGGGGGAAACCGTACATCATCTGGTGAAAATCCACACATTGCACCTTAAAAACCTAAATCTCCATGTGTCATTTGCAAGGGAGACCACTATCATCAAGATTGTCCCTGCATCCCACGGATCTTGAGGGACTGGTCTCCCCGCTTGCATAATCCGGTGTCTTCAACCACTGACGATCATGTTGAGAGCACACCATCAACTAATGAAAATGAAGTCAATGGACAAAAAGGAATATCCAAATTTCCTTGTAGACTGTGTGAAGGTGATCATGCCCTCCACCATTGTCCCTTCCTAGACGAAGCTAATAGAGTCTTGGATAACCATCCTACTTCACTGCAGCAACTTCCTCTCGGATACAAAAGACTCTTGCCGAGTCCATCGCTAGTTGAAAATCTGACTGACACACCTTTGTTGTCGGTCGAAGCACCTATCATTGAAGATAAACCCTCTGAGTCCACACCGAACCAAATTCAATAGGTCGATATGGTAGTCGACCCAATCTTGTCTTCAGAGGGTCCACCTTCAAATGATACTGTCACTAAGGAGAATGAGAATGACATTGTTCAAATTCTCTTCGTAAACACAGACTTCGATGAACATGGGGGAAATCTACCCATTCCTTTACCACAGGAAGGAAGTTCATCAGATATTTATCCAGTCGTTTATTCCATCCCACCTCCAAGCAATCTAGTCATTTCCTTCGATTGGAATCTACTAGGCCAACCCCGCCTACCATCTAATGTACCATTTCGAATCATAGTACAAGCTTACAGAATGATCATGGTTGGTACTATCATAGATGAAGGGGCTTCCATGAGTATCCTTTCCTCAACTACTTGGAAAGCACTTGGTTCGCTATCGCTTCTGCCTAAGATTTGAAATTTGACAGGCTTCAACAAAGGAACCAGTTGACCGTTAGGGATCCTTCCAAATTTGCCTATAACTTTGAGAAGGAAAACCGTTCATCTAAACAAGATGGTAGTCCAAGGACCTCTAGATTACAATATACTCCTTGGACATGACTACATTTATAGCATGGGAACTATTGTTTCCTCACTCTTCCGAGTGATGTGTTTTCCACATGAAGGCAGAGTGGTCCACCTAGTTGACCAGCTTTCATTCCTCGGTTCAAAGACAACTATTGGTCAAATGCCATCCCTAACTAGTCTTTTTGCATAAGTAATGTCTCATCAATCTCCAGTCCGCCCACCTGATGATCGCGAGTGATTCGGTGATTGTGACTGAAACCCAGGAGGCATGCACCCTGGTCTGCTTCGGCAGGAAAACCCCATATATAAGGTAGGTTTCTGCGTAGGAATATGACTAGTTTGACAATACGGTCCATTTAGGAAAATGGATCAGGCTACAAAAAGATTCCCTTGTCAAAGGTTATGTGATTGGCACTGACAACAGTCACCTTTTTCCATTTCGATGGACATCGCCAAAGAAGTGTTTTGTCTGCGACACAGATGGAACAATCTTGCTAATGCAAGAACTTCCATATGGTGACCTGGAAACTCTACTCTATACCTGGGGGCATGCAAACCTATTTGCATGCGAGTGAAAAGTGACCATTTATTTTATTAGTTTGTAGGCTCTTAACCCTTTAAACTCGTAGGTTGGTCGTTCCTAGCTTGCATAACAAAAGGCCTAGAAGCAAAGTTTCGAATGGGGCAAGCTCCCTAAAAAATGAACCTATCAATGAAACATCCTTATTATACGACTAACATGAGCAGTTTTACATGAAGTTCAAGCACGTTAAAAAATAAACCTAGCAATGAGCAAATGTTCCCATAGAGTTTAAGCTCATTAAAAAATGAACCCCACCGATCGCATAATTATCAGCTTTTGAACCTTGGTCATGTTCTTACCATCACCTCCACTCTTTTTTAGCCGATCATACGCCTCCATTTGATTGTTTTCCCTTTTGAGGAACAGTTGCAAAGAGTGATTCTATTAGCCACCTTCTTTACACTTCCATGATTGAAAAGTTCCAAACCTTACCTGGAACCAGTTTCTATCCAAAAACATCACTCGTTCCTCAAAAAACGAGTCTCCTTTAAGCTCTTTTCATCTGACTCGTAAAATATGAAAAGATTGCTGAGAAATTGGCCTCTCCAGCTTGTTAAAGCGATCGGAAGTGCCATCCATCCTCTAGATTTTAATCCTTTTGGACTTGAGGGATTATTACACAAAAAGATCGAGTTCTTGTCCTGTTCAGCTCATTAAAACTATCAAAAAGTCATCCCTTTCGTATCATTTTACACTTTTTCAGACTTAAGGGATTACATTACAAAAAAGGACCACTGGAGATGCTTTTACGTCTCTTTTTAAACTCTCTAAAATTGAAAAGGATTGAGTTATATTTGTTATTAAACTTGTTAATACAATAGCAACAAACTTGTCCATGCAGACAAGAGCAAGTTTCACTATCGCTAGGCTCGTTAAAACATAGCGACAGGTTTTCCCGAAAGGAAAATTATAGAACAAACATATTTTATCCTCCTCAAGCTTGACAAAAATAAAGAGGTATTGGTCAGAAATGACTGGGGAAAAAGGGAAGAAAACTTGAATAGCTTCATTGGTAGTAGGTCGCTCTTGAACATGACACTTTCACTTCGTCACCATGATTGAGTCGGGTTGGGTTATTCCGTTCACCAGTCATATCATCATTGGTCCACCATACCATCCATTTTTGGGGTTAACGCTACCAATCCATATCAGTGTCACCGATATGTTCAAGAGAATTCGCTCAGAGAATTCACTAACCTAGCTAACATCTCATCCGCTACAATACCTTCACTCTCCATTTTTCATGATTGCCACCCTGAACCTTGTATCATCAGATCATTTTCACCTCCACAAAATCATTTGCTCTGTTCCGTGTCGTAGATGTGGGATTCATTAAGGCCCTCCTATGACGGGTCACTTCTTGCTGACATCAGCTCATTATCCAAGAAGTTGACTTAGGAACAACCCTTTCAGTACTTTGAAGCTTGCATGCCTCAATGGCAAGTTTCTCACTTCCGGCGACAGGTTTACATCAATGGGCTTCAACTGAAAGATTTTACGTGGTGTTCAACATCAACTCATGCATTCGCACCATGTCAATTGTAGTGTAGTACCTTGAGGGTCATTATCATTATCGACGAATCCTCTCGCACCTGTTAACAACTTACATCATTGGCTAGTAATCAGGCGATGTCTTTCCATGATCGACATCAGAACATCTTTTCACATGGATGGAATTTTACTTCAGGCGAAGATTGAACGAGTTTGAAGACCCTGGATCTAGTTTCATCCATCCGGGCTGCGATATATTCAGGAAAATAAAGACATCAAATGTACATCACAGCTGCATAGATAATCATCCAAACTAAAGGATGATGGCTCTACCAGAATCATCGGTCTGCGACACAGACGATTGTCTGTCTTATGTACATGAATATGAATTTATAAAGCTAAGCATGGGAATGCCTGCCTCATCTAGATCATGAAAATATTATGAATATAATGTATTGTATTGTATCTTATTACAGGTCACCTTCCAGTTCGAAAAACCTCGGATCCTCATTATAAAGCATTTCACCTGACATCAAAAGATTTACGACCTCATGCTTTAGGGGGCAACTGTTATAGACATATTTGGGCACTGCAACCCAAATCACATATTTCCATAAAAAAAGGACTTCTAAACCCCTAAAAGTTTTGTTTCATACCCTAAAGGAACAAGGTTAGCTGATTACATCATCTCCTAGAAGTTCTCCATGAAAAACTACTCAGAACTGGTCAAAACTAGACCATACAGAGTACTCCATGCATAGAGTGCGATGCATCTCACCTATTACACACGGGGGGTGTGATTCATACTGGAAAGCCCTTCTGTAGGGTGCGATGAGCGAGAGAAGAAAAATGGCAGAAGCAGTTTGCTAGGTGGGAACCCAGAGAATCTTCTAGGAACTGCTCATATGACACTTGCCTCTCTGAATTCACCCAAGGATGAGCAAGAGATCTGAAATCTCCAAGTGGAACCAAGAACTATCAGTGAAATGGCACTAATCAAAATCCCAAAAGTAGACTCACTCTCCTGTAAACATCTATATATGGATCCCTCATCCAAGAGATCCAAAGGCTGAAATTTTGTAATTTGCAAGGAAGTGCTGTTGGTTTCTCTTTGAAGACATTATCGGGTGATCTTGATTTGTATGAGGTGAAGAGGGCTTTCATGTTGGGAGGATGATGCTGGATCAGACAGCTTGGTTGTAATCCTCTCTTCTACTACTTCTATCAATAAACCTATTTGAGTTTTCCTCCATATGCTTGTATATCTTTGAATCTTGTTTTTGTATATGCATTTATATGGTTAATGTACATCTGATCCTACATTGTTTATGGTTATAGATCTCTATGCTTTGATGGTATTTTTCTACCTTGACTCTACAAGTGTTCTTTGAAGTGAGACAAGTGAGAAAGGAGTGGCGAAAGCTCTATCGAAGGAGAGAGGAAACAAGCAAGGAGACTAGCGAAAGAATGGGGTTGGTACTCTCTAATTCTCTCTCATTTATATCTCATAAAGGAAAACACAAGTGACTTTAGTTTGTTTGTTTCTAAGATAGCTACCCATCTTAGTGGGACTAGCAGCTCTGAATGGACACTAGTTTTCCTGATAACACTGTGTTTTCAATATTTTCCTCTAGTTGTTCAGCGAGGAGGGAATATTTGGTTGTTTTGAATAAAAGCAATGGAATAAGAGCATTTTTCCTTGGATTTATTAAGATTGAAGCTAATTCTTGAGAATGACAATTTTCAGCAATTGGTTTTACATTCACACCTGTGATTTTCACTTACAACATTGATTGGCAACTCTACTGCACTTTCCACTGTACTTTGAAGTTTTCTTTTCTGGGTTTTAATGGCTCTCCCTGCATTCTTAGTCCATAAATTTGATCCATTTGATTTTATTGGGATCACTGGCTATCCTCATGATATGCCTGCATTTTCCACATGGAATGAGTATCTTCCAAAATTTAGTAGAAAGGAATATGAAGATTCGGCTTAGCATCTCCAAGAGTTTCATGAATGCATGGACCAACAAGGCATCATTCATGAAGATGTGAAGATGAAGTTGTTTTTGTTTTCTTTGGACCTAGAAGCTAGGGTTTGGTTTAGGTCTCTTCCTTTTGTAAGAATTTCATCTTTGAAATATTTCCATTCAGTATTAAATTCTTCTTGTAGAATTTGTTATCCACACAAGTTTCTTTTTGAAGGTTGTTGTGAATATTATGATTTTAAAGAAACTTTAAAGGCTTAAGATAATCTTGTTGATGAAAAAATGATTTTTTTGATAATATATCAAGCATCCGGAGAAGTTATAGCCAGATTAACTATGAGCAATTCTCTGAAAGCGAGGAACTATCATTTTCTCAAAGTGATGCGGAGACATTTATAAAATATTTCTCTACAATAATATCCCAAGGAGAGAATTGGTTGACTTTGTTCTAAGCAAATCTGGTGGTTGCAGGAAAGGCACCAGAGACACAACCTATCCAAGACAAGGGAAAGGCAAAGATGGAATCCTCACAAAGTCAAACATTGGAGGATGTGTGTAATATATTTAAAAATTTGTCAGATAAGTTGAATAAGTTAGAGTTAGAAAATAAGAATTCTCAAAGATCTACGTTATATGCAGAAGATGAAGATGAACTTGGTATCGAAGGAGAAGAGTATGAATATGATGAAACAGATGCCATTCATGATGAAAATAAAATTAATGAATTTTGGAAACAATTCTCTGATTTCATGCAGGCTGAACTACATAAAAAATGTGACTTGAGATTGAGGAAAAGATCAAGAAGTCAAGAAAATAAAATTGAGTAGCAAGTTTCAACTTCCTCACCAGAGGTGACTCCACAAGAATCTCAGCCTGCAAAACAAGCGAATAAAGTAGATCAAGGGAGTATTCAGATAGAAGAAAGTTCAAACATGCATCAAGAAATGCTGCTCAGCAGTCGAGGAGAGGAAGAAATAATTAAGTTTCAAATAAATCCCCAGAGTTCCTATTTTGTTAAATTTGATGATCCTCCTATCTATAATTAAAATGGTTTAAATCGGGAACATGACGAAGCTCTTCAAATTCATTAATTGTGTGTTGAACATACAGGAAGAAACCAGCAAGTGGGATATATTGGACAACAATATATTGAGCCATCTATCATAGCAAAAGAGGCTATCTTATGTGAAAAGAAATATGATAAAAAGATTGTACATTATTGCATTGAAGAACACAAGGATGCCCATGGATTAGAGGTAAATAATCTATTTGAAGTTGATCATATGTTGTATAGTAATGTGACAAAATTTCTTTTTTGTCCTGAGGTTAGAATTACAAATTACTTTCAATAAAAGCTTAGAGATGAAAAGTGGGGACATGAAAATGACATAGATCATTTTCTTAAAGATGTTGCTGATTGTTCTGTTGAACATATTATCCCAACAGAAGGTCTAATGGAGTAGAAATCTTCATACATAGAGAATTTATTTTTTGGAGAAGATCAAGAACATATTCTTTCTTTTGAAGGTCTTGTGGCAGATTACATGGAAGAATTTATCAGCAGTATATACATATCATTTTGTGGATATACTCTTAATTTTCATTGTGAGCTGCTTTTATGTATAATTTGTTTTTTGTTCAGGATGAATTACATTTCCAAGATTCATTGGCAGAATGGTTCTAGATTAAGCACTCAAATGCTAACCTGGTACATTGGAAGATTGACTTCACCTGATGGAGATCAATCATGTACATATGTAGGAACTTGTACATAAATAAGATCAGGTGTTGAGCATTTGGTTTTCCAGTTGCAGTTCTCCAATTTAATCATTAGTTGATGAATAAGGGTGACTTTCCAGTTGGAAACTGGTTTGCAGAAGCTTCAGACTTCAAGATTGTCAGGTTCCAGTTTGTCAAATTTCAGGGTTTTCATAGTTTTGGACTCCATGCCCAACTAAAGCTATTGATCTTAATTTTCAATATTTTTCTATCAAAGTGCAAGCATCTTATCATTGCAGATATTGGCGTAGGATCACTGTAACAAAATTTCACACAGTTAATTTTGGCGACGCAATATATGACTCCATGCCCAATGGATAAGGCACTAATCTATGGTTCTTAGTGCTTCTGTTGCAAAAGAACTATCCCCAGTTGGAGCCAGATATTGTAGCTTATATTGTGTTTAAGCTTATTTATCACTTTTATCACAATGTGTGGTCTAAAAATCATTACAGGGGTTCAACCTTAATGAGGCTATCTTATCCGCAAAGTCTAAAAGAAACGAAGCATTTTATTTATATATTATAATCACGAAGGAAGAAGTGTAAAATAATCGGCCCCGGAGTAGCCAACGTTGCTATACGAATAAATCAAATCGCTATATAAATGGTGCTAGACCTTGTTAGTGTCGGTATCTTGATCCCTCCATCAGTGATCAAATTCTCATGTTGCATTGCATGTTAGGTGTCTCACTCGATCAGCTGCATTCCATTAGGGTCATGGATCATCTGATGGTACTGGAATATTATATATTTTCCTGCATGTCCTTTAATTGCTGGCCAATTTTCATACATCCTGATCATTTGCAGTCATTTTTTGTCTTTAAATTGCAAAAGTCATTTTTAGGGTTTTAGGTCTCATTAGGTCTAGGGTTTCGTCAATATAGTCTTGTCAATGCTCAATAACAGTCATTGGGTGCATGAGGAGGTCAAATAAAGTCTCAGGAGGTCAAATAAAGTCTCAGCAACAATAATTTCCATTATCACATGTTCATTGGCTGATTTTTCCCTAAACCTTGTTTTGAGGAAAAACAGAGTTTTTATGTTTTCATGTACAAATTTGATGTAATTTCATTTTTTCCCATATGTAATAATTTCAGAGGTAGCCCTAGTCACCTTGCCAAGCCTCTGCAACTCCACCACCTGCAAAACAAACAAAAAGTCAAAGCATTCAGTCCATTAAAGGAAAAAATAAATCAAACTGCTAAAAACAGAGTTTTAAAAGCAAGTGAAAATCAAACATTAGAAGAGTGGGTTTATCAAGTGAAAAATTAAAAGTCTTTGCTATATAAAGTCTATTCATATCAAAGAAGACTCATTTGCATGCCAAAAGTGATGGAGAGCAAGTCATTTGTGTTTTCAAGAGACAAAGGAGCGATTTTGTGTTTAGAGGGTGAAAAAAGCAGGCGCGGTTCACCTGAGTTAGAGCGCGGCACACTCATCTAGCGTGGTGCACTGGGTGACAGTTGGCAATGTAATTTTATAACAGGCGCGACACATTGAGGCAGTGCGGCGCACTTGTGAGGTGGCGTGGTGCATAAAGCTACAAGGCTCGAATTCACTCACAGCCTCTTCCAAACTCACAAAATTGCTAAATTCCTCATTATCCAGGTAAGTTGATACTCCCTCATGGCCAACGAATGAGTTTATCTTGGTGTTTATGGTGATTTAATGGGAAAAATTTGAAACCCTGCTTCCTTGTATTGCTTGTTAAAAAACAATTGCATAGGGTTTACATATTGTATATTTTGCTTCTAAATTCCACTCCTAAGCATTTTCACTCCCTTACTCCCTCACTTCATTTTCTCCCTCCCTTTCATTCATATTTCCCATTCCATATTCCCTATATCCCTAAACTACTAACCCTAGATCCCTAATTCCACTATCCCAAACCCTAGTCAAATATCCCCAAACCCTAATTGTTATCCCAAAGCCTAAATATTATTCCCTAAACCCTTTCATTCCCCAAAAACCTATCAGTGGCATTACCAAACCCCTCATACACATTCCCTCCACAATCCCTCATACATTCATATCTTTGGCAGCAAAAACCTAAAGACACCATAAAATCTCTTCATACTCATCTACGAAAAATCAAACATTGGCAAACATGGAGTTAGATTCTTCCTATGAAAGAGATGAGGAAACAATCAGTGACTCTTCTAGAGAAATGCATGCACCAAGAAGGCCTCACAAGAGTGGAAAACATAACCGGGAGGAGCCTACTTCACTTGCCGAGTTGTTGGTCTATCCTCTTGCTGTCACTTGCTTCCAACACCAATCTTGCCATCAGTTTTGTGAGTTGGTGGAAAGAGTCAAATACCACCATGAGCTGGCAAGACTGTTTGTGCTCCATCTCCATGATGGCCTAGTCAATTTGGTAGGTGTGACATTCACCTTGACACCTGAGACTATTGGTCAAGAAACCGGTATTCCAAATGTAGGTGAGCAGTGGAATAAGAGACAACTGGTAAACAAAGATCATTATGAGCCTTACATCAAGGCTAGTTTTCAGAGACATGTCAGTAGAGTTTTCCCATTCAAGTATCTACAGGACACATATGCTCCCTTGATGAAACTCATAATTAGATATTTCAGCTGTGAGGGTAGATTTTCTCGTCTGTACGCCTATCATATCAGATTGTTGATGCACTTTACTAGGGTGAGGATGATGAACCTCTCCTATTTCATTTCCCAGAATATTGAGAAGATGACCACCTTAGTGCAAAGGAAGCCTCCTCATCAACAGTATAATAGCATCTATCACTTTGCACTAATCAAAATTTTGGTTTTGCATAAGCTTAGTTTACTGAATATCTCATGGGAGGATTTCATTGCACATGAGGTCTTTACAAGTCCTCAAGTACCCCCATAAGGTTTTCATGAGGTAGGAGAGCCTTCACATCAACAGGAAGTTCATGAGACACAAACCACTAGTGTGCCAGTGTTTGTCACTGTTGAGATTGCAACAAGATGATGGAGCTTAGTGAAAAGAGTCGCCTTCACTAAGTGGGCCCGCAGGAAAATTATGGCGCAAGTTCTATTTTTGATCACAATGTGAGTGATCACAGTGTGAGTGATCACAATGTGGGTGACCAAAGTGTGGGTGACCACAGTGTGGGTGATCAAAGTCTATTTTTAGACTGGCTGTCAAAAATAGAAAAGTCAAATATTATTGTCTCATAATAATATTTGGACTATAAACTTGATCTTATTCTCTTGGAGCACTTTAGTTTGAGCTACAGATGTGGCCCATGCAGCTGTCAGAAGGAAGTACACTTTTCTTATGAGTCAGCTGAGTTGTTGCATGCATGACTTCAGTTAGAACTCAATCAGTTGAGTTTGGTGGAGTTGATTGTGGAGTTGATGGAGTTGTGTTCAGTTTGACTTGGTTAAACTAGTTGTCGTTATTCTAACTGCAAATAGACTAATGATGAGTTGTTAAACTAATTATTAACTCATAATACAACTATATAATACATCAGTTAACTTAGTTGCATGTCAGTGCATGTTCAGTTCAGCAGGGACAGGTGTTAGAGAATCAGATTGCTATAAGTTGTGACTATAGTTGTGCATCATATCTTGCACAATCAAGGGATTGAGTATGCCAATGAGTTTTCTCATGTATTTGCCCAGTTTGTAGCTTCTGCTCACATCTTACACATAGTGAGTGATTCTTTGGAGGTGAAATACGAGTTTGGTAGACCATTCTCATTCATTCTTGAGCAGGTATTGAGCAGTGGAGGCAGGCAAGCAGTGGAATAGATTTGGAGATCAGATCTTAGCTGTATTGTGTGTAACAGGTGGAGCTGGTACTGGATTGCTTGTGATAAGCATTGTACTTTGTAATGTTACATGGTCTCAATCATTAATATACAGATAGTGTGGGGTTTTTAGCGAGATGCTTTCCCCGGGTTACATACTGTGTTAATGTGTGAATGCTCTTGATGTTTTATTGTTATTGATGCTGCTATATTGATGATCAATGTAGAGGAGCTTATGTATTGTGTATGTATTCCACAATAGTACATGATCAGGATAATCTCTGTTGAATATGTGTTAAATTATTCAAAATTTCTACTTGGTATCAGAGCTGTTGATCATCAGATCTACTATTCAGGAAGCGTTTACATTCTATTTCTTCAGGCAGAGTCTGTAATCGGGCCAGGTAGCCTCTGGATTCATGCTTCCTTTGGAAGGTGAGATATCCGGTGAATGCCCATACAGTCAATCTCTGTACGAGAAATATTGTGTTCTCACAAATCTTAGATTCGAGGCGGTTGAGTTGGTTGCTGGTGGAATTCGAATTTGCAGCAGTGTTTTCTTGGTGACAACGCAGCAATGTCTTTCAACGGATTGCGATTGGAGTATGCTCTTGAGGGAAGCTTAAACTATATTGCATGGAAGGACAGGATGGAGGCAGTATTGGATGATAACGGGCTGAAGGAGTTCATAGATACGGATATCCCAAAGCCTACTGATGCTACTGAGGTGGAAGTTTGGCAAAAGAAGACCGCAAAATGTCAAAGGATTCTGTTGGAGGGCGTGAAGGATCACATTGTGTCCAGCCTCCATGGAAAGGCTACTCCATATTTGATGTGGAAATCATTAACAGAATTATTCCAAAGCAAGAGCGATCAGAGGAAGCTGGCACTCAAAGATAAACTTAGAAACATCAAATGCAAGAAGGGTGATAGTATTCCCAAGTATCTCACGAAGTTCACTCAGTGTCGAGATGAGCTGGGAAGTGTGGGGGTTACTGTCGATGATGAGGACTTGGTGAGCTTGGCTCTCCTTGGTCTTCCGAAGAGTTGGCATTCCTATCAGGACTCTGTCAATGGTCAGGAGAAATTGCCAGGATGGGAAAGACTATGGTCAGATCTTGTGCAAGAGGAGATCAGGCGGAGTACCAGGGACAGATCTTCGTCAAAGGGAGCTGATGAAGAGAATTGTGCTTTGGCTGCCAAATCAAAGAAAGGGAAGAGCAAGAAAGCTTCTCAGTCTGGTGCGAAAGGCAAGAAGCAGGATATGTCCAAGGTGAAGTGTTTTCACTGTCACCAGCACGGACACTATGCCATTAATTGTCCGCAGAAGAAGAAGAACAAGCAAGCTGCTGGATCTTCAGCAGGAGAGGCTCTAGCCTCATAGTTTGAGCTTGATTTTTCATTGATCGCATGCTTGGTTTCAAGTGTGATGGGATCAGTGTGGTTCTTGGATAGTGGTGTGTCTTTTCACATGACGGGAGATAGAGATTTGTTCTCTGATCTGGAGGACAAAGATCTTGGAGTGCACATCGAGATGGGCGATGATGGTAGATACAGTGCGACCGGTATCGGTAACATTTCCTTTGAGAGGGAGTCTGGTAAACCCTTCGTATTGAAGGAAGTCATGCATGTTCCAGGATTGACGAAGAATCTCATCTCAGTGGCGATGTTAGAAGACAAGGGGTATGATGTTGTTTTCAGCGAGGGAAAGGCTTTCCTGCGCAGCAAGACAACTGGTGAGACCCAGAAGATAGGTGTTCGAGTGAGGAACCTTTATCAGTTGCATGTAGATGGATGCACAGCAATGGCGGGCAAGGCAGAAGGATTTGTGAGCCAGGATGATGGCGAGTTGTGGCACAGGAGATTGGGTCACCTTCACCATGGAGCCTTGAAGATACTGCAGCAGATCACTACAGGGCTTCCTAAAGGCACACTTGTGCAGTCAGATCAGTGCAAGGGATGTACTTTGGGGAAGTTTGTGAAAGCCACCTTTCACGAGAAGGATAGTCGCGCCACGATGATCCTTGAGAGAATTCACACAGACGTGTGTGGACCTTTCTCAGTTGCTTCGAGAGCAAAACACAGGTATTATGTGATTTTTGTCAATGATTTCTCTCGTAAGTGCTGGATCTTCTTCATGCAGAAGAAGATCGAGACATATTCAAAGTTCTATGAATTCAAAGCACTGGTCGAGAAGAAGTTGGGGAAGAAGGTGAAGGCTCTTAGGAGCGATAATGGTGGTGAATACATCTCGGACGAGTTCAAGGATTTCTGCAAGGCAGAAGGGATTTGTAGAGAGCTCATAGCTCCCCATAACCCACAGCAGGACGGGGTAGCTGAGCGGAAGAACAGAACGATTGTGGGTGCTGCATGGGCAATGTTGCATGATCAGGGCCTACCCCTTCACTTGTGGGTGGAAGCATGCAATACAACAGTTTATGTGCAGAACCGTTGTCCTCATAGGATACTTGGCATGAGTACACCCGAGGAGGCTTATTCTGGTAAGAAGCCTGATCTTTCTCATTTGAGGATTTTTGGTGCTAACGTTTACATGCATGTGAAGAAGGATGCCAGGATGAAGTTGGAGCCGACCGCAGAGGTTGGGATATTTGTGGGGTACATTGATATGCCCCACAACTATCGTGTGTATTTGCCAGACAGTGGTAAAACTGTTGTGCGACGGGATATAAAATTTCAGGAGGAGAAAGCCATGAAGTGTTCGCTTGAGAGGGAGCTACACTTGCATGCAGATGAGGAGCTATTAGTTCCTAAGGATGAGCTTCAGGACGTGGATCAGCCACAGGACGAGGTTCATGGAGTGGAAGAGACCACTCATGCAGCGCCAACCATCAGAGGGCGAAAACGCTTGATAGAAGCTGAGCGACTGGCTCAAGATGCAGAGAAAGTTGTAGGACCACCTACAGCCCAACGCAGGCAGAGACAGTCACCTGATCGGTACACTGGATACATGGCTCTGATGAGTAAGTGTGTTGTGACTGAGCCATCCTCTTTCGAGGAAGCTGTGGAGGATCCCGCATGGGTAGACGCCATGGTGGAAGAGTATGATTCTATTTTCAGAAACAGTGCATGGGAGATTGTTCCTAGACCGGAAGGGAAATCAGTGGTGGGTTCGAGATGGATCTACAAGGTCAAGCAGGCAGCTGACGGGAGTGTGGAGAAGTACAAGGCAAGATTTGTTGCCTGAGGCTTTTCACAGATAGAGGGGATCGATTATGAGGAGAACTTTTCACCTGTCGCAAGGTATTCTTCCATACGGACGATTCTTGCTCTCTCAGCGCAGATGGGATGGCACATTCATCAGATGGATGTGAAGACTGCGTTCCTCAACAGAGTCATTAAGGAGGAGGTGTACATTGAGCAGCCCGAAGGCTTTGAGGTCTTCAGCAGCAAGTCGCATGTGTGCAGGCTCAAAAGAGCGCTGCATGGGTTGAAGCAAGCACCACGTGCTTGGTACACACGGATAGACAGCTATTTCACACGACTTGGATTCTCCAAGAGCGAGGCGGATCCTAACCTATACCAGATTGTGGTGGAGGGTAAGTTGCTTATCATTGTACTGTATGTTGATGATTTGATTCTAACGGGTGATGAGCTGTTGATACTGTCATGCAAGAAGGATCTTGCTACAGAGTTTGAGATGAAGGACTTGGGCCTCCTTCACTATTTCCTAGGATTGGAAATATGGTAGCGCAGTGTTGGACTGTTTGTTTCTCAGGGAAAGTATGCTCAGGAGATACTGGAGAAGTTCAACATGCATGGCTGCAAGCTTGTTGATACTCCTCTTCCTGGAGGTTGGAGGAAGGAGGATGCCACTGTTTATCGATAGTTGGTGGGGTCGCTGATGTATTTGGTCAATACACGACCTGATATATGCTATGCAGTTAACCAACTTTCACAAGCTATGGTTAAGCCTACCAAGCTCTTCTGGAAGGTGGGCAAGCATGTATTGCGCTACTTGAGAGGCACATCGGGATATGGTTTGTGGTATAGACAGGAGGATGAGGTGAAGCTATGTGGCTTCATGGATGCAGATTGGGCAGGGAGCCCAACGGACAGAAAAATCACATTAGGAGGGGTCTTCAGTATTGGATCGACAACAGTTTCTTGGTACAGCAGGAAGCATAGATCTATGTGGATGAGGATGATCGTGGTCGGGTTGTTCGAGTCCAAGTACATCAGGCACCATCATATCAGAGATTGTGTGCAGTGGAGGATCATGTTGCTTTCATACATTCCAACGGAGGATCAGGATGCTGATATTCTAACGAAGGCTCTCACCAGGAGCAAATTCGAGTACCACCGAGGCAGGATAGGGGTTGCTGATAATCCATATCTTGTCGAGAGGGAGTGTTGAGATTGCAACAAGATGATGGAGCTTAGTGAAAAGAGTCGCCTTCACTAAGTGGGCCCGCAGGCAAATTATGGCGCAAGTTCTATTTTTGATCATAGTGTGAGTGATCACAGTGTGAGTGATCACAATGTGGGTGACCAAAGTGTGGGTGACCACAGTGTGGGTGATGAAAGTCTATTTTTAGACTGGCTGTCAAAAATAGAAAAGTTAAATATTATTGTCTCATAATAATATTTGGACTATAAACTTGATCTTATTCTCGTGGAGCACTTTAGTTTGAGCTACAGATGTGGCCCATGCAGCTGTCAGAAGGAAGTACGCTTTTCTTATGAGTCAGTTGAGTTGTTGCATGCATGACTTCAGTTAGAACTCAATCAGTTGAGTTTGGTGGAGTTGATGGAGTTGTGTTCAGTTTGACTTGGTTAAACTAGTTGTAGTTAGTCTAACTGCAAATAGACTAATGATGAGTTGTTAAAATAATTATTAACTCATAATACAACTATAGAATACATCAGTTAAATTAGTTGCATGTCAGTGCATGTTCAGTTCAGCAGGGACAGGTGTTAGAGAATCAGATTGCTATCAGTTGTGACTATAGTTGTGCATCAGATCTTGCACAATCAAGGGATTGAGTATGCCAATGAGTTTGCTCATGTATTTTCCCAGTTTGTAGCTTCTGCTCACGTCTTACACATTGTGAGTGATTCTTTGGAGGTGAAATACGATTTTGGTAGACCATTCTCATTCATTCTTGAGCAGGTATTGAGCAGTGGAGGCAGGCAAGCAGTGGAATAGATTTGGAGATCAGATCTTAGCTGTATTGTGTGTAACAGGTGGAGCTGGTACTGGATTGCTTGTGATAAGCATTGTACTTAGTAATGTTACATGGTCTCAATTATTAATATACAGATAGTGTGGGGTTTTTAGCGAGATGCTTTCCCCGGGTTACATACTGTGTTAATGTGTGAATGCTCTTGATGTCTTATTGTTATTGATGCTGCTATATTGATGATCAACGTAGAGGAGCTTATGTATTGTGTATGTATTCCACAATAGTACATGATCAGGATAATCTCTATTGAATATGTGTTAAATTATTCAAAATTTCTACAGTCACATACCAAAAGGTCACTAGGAGGTTGTTTGCAGCAGCAAAACGAGTATTACCTCCACTCGGGGTGGAAGGGGTCTCATTTCCTCCATCAGCAGAGCAAGTACAAGACAAGGGTAAGAAGCCCTTGCATGATGAGGGACCTTCAGGAGGTCAAGAGGAAAATTTCATTCTCATTTAGGATGATGACACTGATTTGAGTTCAAAGCTCAAAGAGATCATTCAGGAGCAGCAAGATGACATTCAACATTTGTCTCTCAACCTAGAAAGAGCTAAGTGGATTATCAACTATTTGGAGTAGAGGAACAAACAGCTTGAGGATCAGCAAACCATCATGGAGCTCAAAAACATAAAGGCAAACCGGCAAGCTACCAAGAGGGGGAAGATCAAGTTGACAACACTTGAACAAGAAATTCAAGTTTATCATGAATCTTGGCTTGAGAGGACAAACTTGCACTTGGAGAGGATGTTAGAGAAGACCAACAGAGAGAAAAACATGTTAAGCAACATGGCATACCACTACTTGGCAAGAAACAAGGTGTGCAAAGTGAGAATCAGGATTTGTGCTATAATTTTTTTCTACGATGTTTCAGATGCTAAAAGAAAACCATTTGAGAAGAAATCGCATTGAACCTCGGGTCTGAATTTAAGAGCTTTTCGCGCAATATTTGTGGAGATATGATCTGAGGAAGTTGGTCTTTTTGCAAACTCCTGAATTACATTCCAAATAGTTGACCTGGGGAAAATAGTCATAACTTTTGTTTTGAGTATCAGATTGAAATTTCGTAAGAAGTTACAGAAAGAGGATGGACTATAGTTTTATGTATATATTTTTTAGATCCTAAGGTCAAAACAGTGACATGTGGCACTTCATACAAGTTCGCTCTTCTGAAAATGTATATAATTAGGTCATCTTGGGAGATTGTGCATAACTCTTTCTTGGATAATCTAAATTCAATATGACTGGTGGCATTGGAAAAAGGACGCAGAGGGTTACTACAGGTCACAATTTTTGAACTAAAAGATCTAAAATTACAGAGATAAATCAGAGGCAGTGTCGAGCTCCTACAAAGTGAAAAAAGGTGTGTAGATTTTTTTAAATTTTTGCTAAAACCTGGTTTGAAAAATTATTTTGAAGGAATTCAAAGGGCATAGTATAGAATTATTATCGGTAATTGATGCCTTGAGAAAAGAAAATGCAAACACCTAGTAAGCAGCCTGAAAGCTCTAGCATGACTTATGAAGAAGAGGAAGAAATGCAACATGATATATCAAAATTACAAGACCAAGTGCAACAAATGTCACTCACACAAAAAGTAATAGAATCTAAGATGGATGGTTTAAAGAAAGATGTAGAAGCTAAGATGAATGACGTGGAAGCTAAGATGGATGAATTGAGGATAGATTTGAAGACAAGCATGGCAGATTTGAAGACAGATTTGACAAATTTTCTACAAGAAATACTTACTAATGGTGAAAGGGTAGTAAAGGAAACTTATGATGAGAAAAAAATAAATGTTAATCATGATTTCATAGACTCTAACGTTGGATCTAAGAACCACCATATTCCAAAAATCGGTATGAGGAAGTTTGATGGCAAGGATCCCCCAACATGGATACTACAGATAGAGCAATTTTTTGATCTCAATAATGTGCAAAACACACAAAAGGTACGTATTGCCACTTTATATTTGGAACCAAATCAGTTTGTATGGTATCAATGGCTTTCCTCTCATAAACAAATTGTCACTTATGCAATTTTTACGGAAGAATTGACAGCACATTATGAGGATACAAAAAGCAACACCTTTTTTAGCCAATTGATAAGTCTCAAACAAAAGGGTTCAATGATGGATCACATTGAGGACTTCCAAAAATTGAACATAAGGGTAAAAGATATTCCAGAAGAGCATAGGATTGATGTGTTCATAGGGATTTTATAGGATAATATCCAACATGAGGTTCACCTTTGGGAACCTGATTCATTGGAGAATGCATTCAGGTTAGCAAGAAAAATGGAAAGAAAAATTATGGCAACCAGGAAGCCTACCACTCACAACTATAAATATGGAAGTGTTGTTGCCCCTAGCCTTCCACAACCTATAAGGTTGACACCACAACAATTGGAAGAAAAAAGAGCAAAAGGGCTTTTTTACAGTTGTGATATCAAATACACTAAAGGTCATAAGTGTGTTGAGAAGAAATTATTCTACATAGATTGTGAAGAGGAGGAAGAAAAGGAACAAGAAATGTCAAAAGAAGAGGATATACTCCAGGAACAAGCCCTAGATAAAGAAGTAATGGTTCCAACCATATCTTGTAATGCATTGGCTGGAATTACCACTCCTCAAACTATCAAGATAGAAAGACATATCAAGAAGAAAAAGGTAATAGTGTTGATTGATTCAGGAAGTACCCATAATTTTATTCATTGTAAGATAGCAAAAGAATTGAATTGCTTCCTATATCTAGAACCAGAGTGTCAAGTAATGGTTGCAAGTGGAGGAATGATAAATTTCTCTAGAAAGTGCCATAATATCAAGCTATCCATGGGAGAATATGTATTGAGTAGTCCAATGGTTTCCATTCCAATGGGAGGTGCTGATGTTGTACTAGGAGTCCAATGGCTACAATCCTTGGGTACAATAGATTTTAATTTTCAAGAACTTTTCATGAAATTTTCTGCAGAAGGAAAGGAAGTTGAATTAAGGGGTATTGTAGGGAAACCGGGAAAGATAATCAACTCTAATGGTATGAAAAAACTTCTAAAAAGGAATGAAGAGGTGTAATTGCACAATTATGTTCGCTAGATGTTTCCACATCGAAATCATATATTTCTCTAGATCTCCAAAAATTACTGGACAATCATTCCAAGGTATTTGAGACTCCCAAAGGTCTCCCACCTATTCATGATCATGATCATGCTCTTCATCTGATTCCAGGAAGTGTTCCTCCAAACATCAGGCTGTAAAGATATCCCTATGCCTAAAAGAGTGAAATTGGACGTATGGTTGTAAAAATGCAAGAGGCTGGTATAATTCAACCTAGTCAAAGTTCTTTCTCTGCTCCAGTAGTATTGGTGCACAAGAAGGATGGATCATGGCGCATGTGTCCGGATTATAGGGAGCTCAACAAGCTCACTATTAAAGATAAGTTTCCCATTCCTGTCATTGATGGATTACTGGATGAATTACATGGATCAATTTACTTCACCAAGTTGGATCTTCATTCAGGATATCATCAAATCAGAATGAAGACTGAAGACATTCCGAAAACAACATTTAGAGCTCATGAGGTTCATTATGAATTTTTGGTCATGCCTTTTGGCCTTACCAACGCACCTTCTACATTTCAAGGTTTGATGAATTCCATTTTCAAACCCTTCCTTAGAAAATTTGTGTTAGTATTTTTTGATGATATACTAATCTACAACAAGTCTTGGAAGGATCATGTTGAACATGTTGATAGGGTGCTACAACTATTGGAGGAGAAGCAATTATACGCAAAAAGATCCAAATGTTTCTTTGGAGTACAGGAGGTGGAATATCTGGGTCATATTGTATCTCATGAAGGAGATAAGGTAGACCCTAGCAAAATTAAAGCCATTAAGGAATGGAAAATCCCAACATCCACAAAGCATCTGCAAGGATTTCTCAGGTTGACAGGGTATTATCGCAAGTTTGTTAAGAATTATGGGAGAATAGCAGAACCTCTAACAACATTATTGAAGAAAGATGCATTTTCATGGACCCCAGAAGCAACAAAGGCCTTTGAACATCTTAAAGAGGCAATGTGCCAAGCACCGGTCCTAGCTACACCAGACTTCACAAAAACCTTTATTGTGGAATGTGATGCTTTAGGAAATGGAATTGGTGCTGTTTTAATGCAAGATGAAAGACCCATTGCTTTTGAAAGTCATCCAATCAAGGGAAAGTTTTTACACAAAGCTATTTATGAGAAGGAAATTTTGGTAATACTACATGCACTTAAGAAATGGCGACCCTACCTAATGGGAAGACATTTCAAGGTAAAAACAGATCATGATAGCCTTAAATACTTTTTAGAACAAAGATTATCCTCTGAAGAGCAACAAAAGTGGGTCACAAAGATGTTGGGTTATGACTTTGAAATCATCTACAAAAAATGGAAGCAAATTGTGGTGGCAGATGCACTCTCAAAAAAGGATGAGGATGTGGAAGCATTGTTGTGCGCCATGTCTATTATCCAACCAGATTGGATAAATGAAGCAAAGGAGGAATGGAAGAGTGATGAAGAAGTGTGGGCACTTATTCGAAAGTTACAACAAGATTCCAGTACATCTGATACATTTAGCTGGAAAAATGATTTGTTATGGTACAAAGATCGCTTATACCTCTGTAAGAATTCCCAACTCAAACAAAAGATTCTTATGGAATTGCACACTTCTCCCTTAGGAGGGCACTCAGGATTTTTAAAAACTTACCACAGGGTTAAGAAGTAATTTTTTGCGATGGCCTTAAATCGGATATTCAAAATTTTGTGGTGGAATGTTTGGTTTGCCAATAAAATAAAGTTGAAACAATTAATACCCCAGGTCTATTACAACCTTTATCCATTCCAAGCCAACGTTGGGAGGAGGTTTCAATGGATTTTATCATAGGTTTACCCAAGTCTGAGGGGAAGAGTGTCATCATGGTGGTAGTTAACAGACTTACCAAGTATGCACACTTTTGTGCATTATCACATGCATTTAAAGCAAATACAATTTCTAATGCATTTATGGAAACAATTCAAAAGCTACATGGAAACCCAAAGATTATTGTAAGTGACAGGGATCCAATTTTCACTGGAAATTTTTGGACATAATTATTTTCTTGTCTTGGTACTCTGTTAGCTCATAGCCCATCTTATCATCCTCAACTTGATGGGAAAACTGAGATAGTAAACAAATGTTTGGAAGGATATCTTCGTTGTTTTGTATCTGATAAACAGACATAATGGGTCAAATGGTTGCCTTTGGCTAAATGGTGGTATAACACTTCCTTCCATACAACAACAAAAATGACCCCATTTATGGCACTTTATGGATATCAGCCACCATCCATCACATCATATTTAAGAGAAAATTGTAAGGTTCAAGAAGTGGAACATCACATCGAGCATCAACAGCAAGTCCTCCAACTCTTAAAGGATAACCTTGTGTTGGCGCAGAATAGAATGAAACAACAGGAAGATCAACATCGTAGCGAAATAAGTTTTGATGTAGGTGATTGGGTATTCCTAAGGCTACAACCATATAAACAAATGTCCCTCAAGCAAGCTAAGAAGGATAATAAATTATCACCAAAGTATTATGGTCCATACAAGGTGTTGCAAAATATTAGTACTATGGCATACAAATTGGAGCTTCCTGCAGCTTCTCGAGTGCACCCAGTTTTCCATGTTTCATGTTTAAGGAAGGTTATAGGCGACAAGCTCCCAGTTCAAACAATATTGCCAGAACTTGATGAGGAAGGAAAAATTATATTGGAACCGGAAGCAGTCATAGAAAAAAGAACTCGACAGCTATGAAATCGATCAATTTCAAAGTATCTCATCAAGTGGAAGAACTTATCCGCTGAATATTCCACATGGGAGGATGAGAATTTTATACAGAAGCATCCAGAACTACTCAAGCGTTGAGGACAACACTTTTTGAAGGAGAGGGGCATGTTCAGTCCCTATAATACTAGTGATTACCCCATTACTATTGTAGTTGTATCCCTTATTAATATTGTTGTGCCCTATTGTCCCCATATTGTTATTACTGTGCCACAAAGAATCCCTCTATTGTTGTTTTTGTGCCTTTATATTATTATTGTTAGGTCGGCTTGGTTATATTGTGACTCCTTAGACTCCTATATATAGAAAGGAGGTTTTGTCATTTGAATCATCCAAGAATTGTTCATTTATGTAATGTAAAGGAGGTTGCTCCCTTGAAGAGGCTGAATTCTAAGGTGTTAATCTATCTTCTCTATCTTTTTGTTAGCTGGTTTCATAACACAGACTCCCTAATAATGTATTGACAGCCTTGGCATTGGTTTCATATTGCTTCTTACCTGCTGTATTTGTAGGAATTGTTGATGGAAATGTATATCCTCTTTCCACGATTTCTATACATCTGTTCCAAGAGATTAAAGATAGGTTGTAGTCCTTACCTTCCAATAAAGGAAGTTGCTCCCATCAAAGATTAGTGGTCTAATGGATCCCTCTCTTTCATAGTTACTCATGATGATAAATCTTTCTTCATGCGATCAAGCTTCTTCTAAAGGACCTGCTCTTATACCACTTGTTGGAAATAATACTTGGGGGGGGTGAATCAGTATTAGCAAGTCAATAATATTTCATCTCCATAATTAGATTCAAATATGCTACTTTAGTTAATGGAACTTGTGTGTATACGCAACTGTATTTAAGGCAACTAGCGTATATCCTGCAAACTTATGATTCAGTTAATTTATCATATGTTGATCTTTACTCAGTGCATCAGAACCATATAAATAGTAACCAGGTGTAGTAAAATAGAATAGACAATCACATACACATGAACACAAGATATAAGGTGGAAACCCAATGTGGGTGAAAACCACCTGCTGCAATCGTCTCTATCTTCTTTTTAATAAGAAACTTATTTTTACAATTTTTTTGTATTGGTGCAATCTTATACCAATACACAGGCTTCTACTTGCAGAAGGCTACAACCTTCTCTCATTCTCCAGCTTCTCCTGGAAGGAGCTACAACCCCCTAGCTCTTGTACTAGCTAATATGTTTACTAGTACGTAGGTGTCAGCCTACAAAACGCTACAATCTTCTCTTTTCTTCTAGGGACCACGTTTCATAAATTTTCAGAATGGATCCATCAATAGCATCATTCAAACATCAAATACATCTGCATCAATCAATCTCCTTTGCACCAACCACAACTGAATCAATCAATCACTTTTCAGAATGTTGTAACCAGAATATAGTAACCAGAAACAATAACTAGAACCCAGAACACTGTAACAGCAACTAGAAGTAGCTAAAGAATATTTTATGAGGTATACGCTACTTCAATGTGTCGAACTTGCGTGCATACACACTTTTCTCAAGGTGAACCTGCGTATAGATCTGCAAATCAATTTTATGATGTATACACTGTTTTGATATGCAGAACCAGTGTGTATATGCGCCTTTTCTAAGGTGAACTTGCATACACATCTATAAACGATGAATTAATCTTTACAACAATTCCAGACTTTAGTACACCCAGATCATCATATTTATAGTCTACAACATGCACTAGTTATTCAGATAAAAGATCAAAACACACAAAGATACTTCACTTCAAGCTTTAAGATCTTGACCCATCATTAGATCTTATCCTTCCTCAAGCACTAAGGTTCATCCTTGATTTAGATCCAGTTGTGCACCATAACCCATTAACCTATATTCTAGATCTTGCTCTTCATTAGATATTTAATATCTGAGTACCTTTGCTTAATGATCTTCTCCTCCTTTTATAGTCTTAGGCCTTACTCAATACTATGGACCAAAACCACTTAGAACTAATACCTTGGACCAAATACCTGGGGTCAACACTTCAGACAGGATACCTTGGACCAATACCATGGATCAAAATACCATGGACCAAATACCACAGACCAAAACTAAGTTTTCCAACATGTATGGGCCTTTCCTTCCAATAAAGTGTGTGTGTACGCCATACGCGCCTTTTGGTCTACGAACTTGCGTGTACACACGCCTTGGTCAATGAGGAACCTGTGTATACCTCTCTTTCTTCATTTTGAGAGTTTGAACTGTGATTTTTCATCTGAGTGAGTTGACATTAAGGACAACTCTGTGTCATAGTGCCAAATATGTGTCATAATGCCAACACAGTGGTGACCACTCAAGTAGCGAAGATGGTTCGGTCAATGGATCTCTAAGCAGTTGCATTGTCTGATGGAGCTTTGAGTGCAAAGGCAGCCACTGACAAGGCTATTGTCAACACTTTGAAGAATGTGGGCCTCAACATGGCCACGCTCCCCAATGAGTTATGTAGATCTATAAAAAGGGTCTCTTTCACCTCTAATTACCTCGCATTAATATGTCAATCCGGGAACGTTTGGTTATTTCAAAGAGTGACTCAATCCGAGGCTATTTGTCAAAGTAATGCAAGTAGTACAACGTCCTACAAAATACAAGAGTAAACTGATGCTTGTCTATAACTAAGTTCCTTCAAATGACTAAAGCACACACTCTCAAAATATCAGTCAAGGGTCCTGCAGCAGTAGTCCATCCCTTTGGAAACTTATGGAAAGGAAAATAGAGCATGGATCATGGGTTTGGGAGCAAGGCAGTAAATGCAGAGGCTCACTACAGCCACAGATCGTCCCTCACACCAAATGCGAGTAAATGAAACGACAGATAAAAATGGAATGACAAATAGGAAATTAAACAATAAATCTAGAAAGGAACAACAATTCTGAAATGGAACAGCAATCACTATAACTAAACCTCGCGAGTAACAATCAAACTTTATCCTATCAACTCAAAAGCTCTTATCATAATCAAAACTCCAATCTTTCATTCTCCAAGCAAATCACGCAACCAACTAAAGGAACAACAATAACTCTCAATTATGGAACAACATATGAAAATCATACGTAATACTCTAAGGAAGTAATCTGATTTAATACCAATCATCAACAGGAATTATAACTGTGTTTCAAAATGGAACAGCATGAATCCTGAATCATAAAGAACACACCTTTCAGATAATTACCTTAACACACATACTTAGCATAGGAGCTTCATAACACAAGGATAACACTGTTCAGTTGAATCTAATATGATTTCATCCACTCTGAAAGTATTGATAATATAATGCAGAATCAATGGAAAGAACATTAATGAACGAATCTTAGCAGAGCATGTGATGTAACTTATAAAGCATATTAGATTACCAACTAGTGACGATAAGTAAACCACGCAGAAATCAAATCGTAGTGATACAAAAGCAAGTGTACTCCAGGGCCGAGCCCTTAGCCTCAAGGTTACACCGCTTTAAGCTAATCCAGACGCGAAGATGAGATAATCACCAAGTTTTTATTAATGCATAAAACAAAAAGTACAATGAGCCAAGTTCAACAAGACTCGATGATCAAAGTTAAGTCTTTAAAAAAAAGTTACATAAAAGCATCTCCTCTCTAGACTAACAGTGTCGTCCCTTTATATAAGGGTAACGACGGAGATGTCTAAGTGATAAGATAAATAAAGCAGCGATCTGATCCTGAGGGATTTGAAAAACTGTTAATCCCTAATCACTTCTTTCTCTTCCGCCAAGCTGGTGCCTTTTCCTCCTTTTCCGGACCGGTTTGCTTCAGCTTGCTTTGCCTCGTCTACACTCGATCCTTCATCAAAGGGACAGCAGGTACCCTGTTCTTATCTTCTTCTTTGGAACAGCAGCTCCTTGTTTTTACCCTTTCCTGCACAGGAGAATGACAACTATCAGCGGATAAGTCTTTGCATACTAATTCCACGTATTATACCACAATTCTCTATTGTTTTCCTCATTCATGATGTAAAAGATTCATAAGTCCTACTAAAAAGCCACTAAATTGATCATTAAAAACATACCTTTTTAGTACTCCACACACGCCCCTGCTTACCCTGTTTCATGCCCTCATGAAAACGTTGTAGTTGACATGCAAAGCAGTGAGAGAGTAGGCTGGAGAAGGAATCTCATGCGGAGGCCTACATCCATGGTGAGTGACTAGGTAGTCAAATAACTAGCCTGTTTGACCCTCAAGCATCTCATATAGGGCTTGATATCCGGGTGCAGGATGCCAGATAATTGGACTGAGGAATCTATATCCTAACCAGGATGGTCCTGCCCTCAAAATTCTTTCGCCATAGAGGTTCAAACGATTGGCGGCTAACTGAAAATTCTCATACTTAAATGGCTCCCTGAGCTGGATGTTTGGATTATAGGTTCGGTACCGGAATTTGGCTGCATCAATGGTGAGGTCTTTGATAGAAAGAAAATATTCTAAACTTTGTCGAATGAGTGCCTCGTGCATGGGTCCTAATGTTTCAATGACACCCGGAGTTCTCATAAGGTTTATATGTGCTCTCCGTAGCTGTGTTGGGTCCCTAGGCTCAACCCTTACCCACAAGTCAAGGCCATTTTCCTGTCTCTGAAAAGTGTTATAGGCTTTGAGCCATTTAATCTGATTGACCCCGAATGAGATGAATGCTTGCAATTGAATGTCCCCAAAAAAAGGGCCAGCGTTCAACTCAGTTTCCTGATCTAGCACGAGGTTATGCAAATAATTCACATAGCAATCTCTGGACCTTCACTCCATAATGTTTACAACAATCTATAAAGTTATTGACTGTATTAATTTGTATCGGGGCACCTGCTTTAACAACCTTTATCTTTAATTGTAAGTATCGTTCCAATAAAAACAAAGCATAATTTTTGGCAGGGGCCCTACATGCTAAAACTTCATTGTATAAAGAACACAAGGTATCCATCTATTTGATAACAAAATCTAACCTACGGGTTACCTTTACAACTTTCTCCTGTTCTTTTTGCCACCCTTCAAAGGCCTGGCTTTCAGATTGATTGACATTCCGTAGTTGCTGTTGGAGTTCTTCATACTTCTCAGGAGGGATTGTATGCTCTCTAAGCCTCTCCATTTCTTGCTGAGCCTCTTTCAATCCTTTGTGCAAGGTCCTTGTCTTTGGATCTCTTTTCCATGCATCAGCGGAGGCCGGGAGTTTTACCTGAACTTTCTTATTTCGTTGCTTTGAGTTCAGAACCCTTATCACCCCTGAGGGTGGTGCCTCTGTTTGAATCTCCTTGTTGTCTTTTTATTTTTTAACACAAATACCGGCTGGTAGCTGTTCCTTTTCAAATGGAACGGCAGTCTGTCCCTCAGCTTCGTTTGGAATAGCAGCTGAACTTTCAGCTTCATTTGGAACAGCAGCTGGGCCTTCAGGTTGATTTGGAATTTCTGCTGGGCCTTCGGCTTGATTTGGAATGTCAGCTGGGATTTCGGCTTCATTTGGAACAGCAGCTGGGCCTTTAGCTTCAATTGGAACAACAGTTGGATTTTGGGCAGGGTTTTGATCAACAGAGAGATTTTTAGTCCTCCACTGTTTTATCCTGCGGTTTCTTACTGCAGTGGTCATCTTTTTCTTACTGGCGGTCTTCCTTATCCTCTGCCTCACTTTCAGAATCTTGATCTGCTAGTGGAGTTGGGCTATTATGCTCAATAGCCTCCGTTGTTCCTTTCTTAATTCTCTAATTTCCAATGTTTTATTAGAAGGAACATCAGGCTTTTTGCTGCGTTCTGGGCCGTGACTAGTCCCTTGATCTTTCTCCTGGGGTACTTCTTCACTGTTTTGTGCTGGCTGTTCCAGGGTAAGAACCCTAGCTGATTCCGTGGCTTCACTTTCTATTCTCACTTCTTCTGGAATTTCTTTGGTGCCGTGGGAACAGATTGTTCCCTTTCAGTATCTCCTATCTCTTTTTCATCATGAACGGGCCGATTTCCTTCCTCTGCCTCTTCAGCATGTGGTTTTTCAGGTGCATCTTCTTCTTGGGGTTTGTCGCGGAGGTATGGTGGAGTGGAAGGTTGGCCATACTCACCCATATTGGCCAAGATTTCGGCCAATTCCTCTTCTCCCACCGGGTCCTGTGGTGGGCTATCTACCTGCTGTCCCATTTCCTCCTCCTGCTTGGATTGTCCATCTTCTGCCTCAGGGTGCTCAATTTCCATTTCAGGGTTCTCAGCTTCTATCTCAGGATGTTCAACTTCTGTCTCAGGGGGCTCGACTTCTGTCTCAGGATGTTCAACTTTTGTCTCAGGGGGCTCGGCTACTTCATCGTTTTTTTCTTCAGATCGCTTAGCCTTCTCGGCCTCCCCTTCCTTTTCTCCTTCAACTTGTTCTTCTTCTATTTCTGGTCGTGCAGGTTGTTCATCCTCAATTACCACTGGCTGGCTAGTGCTTTCCTGGAGTTTTTCCAGCCTTCCTCTTATCCGGGCTAACCGGACTGATTTTCTGCGTTTCTCTGGCTGTTCCGGTGTCTTAGTGTCATGCTTCCGCTTTGCTGACTCCTGGCGGGTTTCTGGTCGTTCGAATGTGCTTGCAACAGGTTTTTGTTTTCTTAATTCTCTGCGTTTTTCTGGATGTTCTGGTGTGCTTAGAGTATGCTTACGTTTTGGGGAAGGTGCTGTCGCTCTCCCCTCAATTATTACAATTAATTCTTTCCAGCTGCTTTGTTGCTTGGGTGAGACTATGACTAACTATTAGTCGGATTAATCCATGGTGGCTGACAACTGATTCTACATGCTATGCTTTTTTCAGGCTTCGTGCGGTGCCATGGAGTAAAGAATTCAAAAGTGCAAGAAGGTTTACAGAGAATTTCTGCTTTAAAACAGCTAAGAGTTTAAGGTTTCGTGGCCTTACCACGCATTTTCTTCCCTCGCAGGTGATGTAGCTTTGCACTGTTCTCGCTAATTCTGCCCAGGGTTCTCCTAGCGTTGCTGGCAGGACTCCCTTCCCTTTAACTGTTAAGCTCTAGCCTTCGTCCTGGAAAATTTCCATGATCTTCTGGAGTCTTTCCTTCTTCAATGTCCATACAGGTCCGGTGGCTGGTAGTCCCGAATCTTCGGCAATTATATCGTCAGTGACTGCTATCCGCTTCCCTCGCACTGTGGAGTGATCCTCATGCAAGTTCTGCAGAAATTCCATCGCTACTATTTCATTGGACTCCTTCAGGCGACTGAGATAAGTCAGCCACCCTGCTCTTTCCAGGATCTCCCGAGCAGCAGTGGAGACTGTCAACTTTTGTGGTTTGCTTCGAACTGCCCTGCCTCCCATGGTTTCACTGTGGATTCACAATGGAACAACAGCTGCTTGTGCTATTTGAAACACAGAGAGAGTAATGATCGTCAGATTTGGAAAAAAAACACAGAGTATGCAACAGAAATGAGTTATGAATAGCAACTTGTATAGAAAAATTAGAAATGTCATGCTGTTAAACCGTGCCATTTCCTGGTATGCTATCTTTCCCGAATAGTGAGCTGACACATAACCCGGGGAATCATGAGGTGAACCTCCCCCCCGCAATGCGATAGGCTGCCCTAGCCGTCAAAGAAAGGAGTGGCACACTGATCTATAACCAAGTCATAAAGGAACATCGTATGAAAATATGCCATGTTTATAAAAACAACGGTTTGCCGAAATTGAGGCGTAAAGTTAGATCGTGTATTACGTAAGAGGCTGCTGTGATATGATGCGAGGCCGGGGGATAGGACATCTGTCGTACTTGCCAAGTCTCAAGTGGTCATTGTCACCTCCTTTGCCATGATTGGTGTAATAAATGTCCATGCGGTATATAAGTCAGGAGATAATGTATGATTAGTGCCTAGGATATAAGAAACAAAAGAGTATTAGTATCCTACCTATTGGTGTAATTAATGTGACTTCGATACCATTAACAGTGCTCTGCTACCGACAGGTGTCCATAACCTTGGCAGAGTTGTTTATTTCACCCCGGGAACCATGATCCTTTATGTGCATATTAAGGAATGTGATGTCAAAATGTAGGCCATTATGCTGGCTTGGTAACCAGGTAGCCATAATGCCATTCACGAGGAGGGGGCGAAAAGTGGGCAGGCCGACTCGTGATGAGACCTCCTGTTCCAAGGTTTTTTCTTTTACTATACCTTTTGGACCATATCCCTGGTGTGGTGGCCATAGTGGGAATGCCACTTCGCTTCCATCCTCATGATCATGGTAGGCTGGCTCTTGATGAGACCCCCTATCCTGCATTTGACAATTTATAATTCATTTGCTTTTTCTTTCTCTTTTTTGATAAAGCACTATTCCTTATATATCCACAAAGGGTGGTTCAACACTCATTAAGAGTAGGAATGGTGGAAGAAGTCTTATCATCTCAATAGGAGGATATAAACCCTTTGCTCTTATTCCTGAACAAAATCAAAGAAAAGAATGGCATGATAAAAAATAACCAATCAGGGCAAGATTAGTAAGACAATGATAACAAAAGATAAGTACATCCTTCCTTTTGTCCTCTACCAATACATAGCCTTATAAAGATAGAAATTTATAATTGCATGATTTTAGTGTGTTGTGATTTTGGATTCATTGCATAAGTGCATCGCTTGTCTCTAAAAGACTTTGAAAGAATAGGGGCAAGAAACATCCTTACTTGGACTAGCAAGAGGTTAGTCGTGTCACAAAGAGAGAAGAAGTATACTAGATGAGTAAAGGAGCATAAGTTTGAAAAGTGAAAATGTCGTTCCTTTTGGAAAAGAAACAGCAGCAATGCAAAGGAACAACAAAAAATCAAAATGTGTTGTTCCTTTTGAAAAGGAACAGCAGAAAATCAAAATGTGTTGTTCCTTTTGAAAAGGAACAGCAGAAAATCAAAATGTGTTGTTCCTTTTGAAAAGGAACAGCAGAAAATCAAAATGTGCTGTTCCTTTTGAAAAGGAACAACAGAAAATCAAAATGTGATGTTCCTTTTGAAAAGGAACAACAGAAAATCAAAATGTGTTGTTCCTTTTGAAAAGGGACAGCAGAAACATGCAAATGCCATTCGTTTCAGGAACGACAGAAAAATTGAAATCTATGTATGCACAACAAGTTTGAAAAAAAAAGATTATGTACAAATTGTGCAGAAAATCAAAATGTGTTGTTCCTTTTGAAAAGGGACAGCAGAAACATGCAAATGCCATTCGTTTCAGGAATGACAGAAAAATTGAAATCTATGTATGCACAACAAGTTTGAAAAAAAAAGATTATGTACAAATTGTGAAAAGAAATGAATTCCTTAATGAATTACGGGTGAGGAAGATTTCTCTTCCTCTCCTAAGATCTCCATATCAGCGTCTCTGCGTAGCTGTTGGCAGAAGGATTCCCGAGTGAGTGGTTTACGATAGAGACAAACCCGATGGCCATTCACTTTGAAGGTATATCCAGAACCGTCAATGGTAGTTAAAGTGATGGTCCCATTGTCATGTACCTTCTGGATTTCGTATGGTCCTAACCAACGAGTCTGGAGTTTCCCAAGGAAATCCTGAAACCGAGAGTCATATAATAGGGCCCAGTCTCCCTCATGGAAGACTTTGTTTTTAATGAGGGCATCATGCCATTTAGCTCGCTGCTGTTGAATCAATGTTGTTTTTTGTAGTGCGGAGAGCCTGATTTCGTCCAATTCATTGATCTGTTGTAGTCGATTAATTTGTGCCTCAGTTAAATCTAAGCCGACTTCCTGTGCTGTTTGTAATATTTGGATTTCAAACTATATAGGGAAAATGGGTTGTTTTCCAAACACTAATTGATAAGGTTAGTAACCAGTGGTGCTTCTCCATGTTGTTCTATAGGCCCAAAGTGCTTCAGGTAGTCGGGCAGCCCAATCACGCCTATGTGAGGCAATGGTTTTTGTTAGGATCGATTCTATTATCTTATTGCTGCTTTCTACTTGTCCGTTCGCCTGTGGGTGATATGGAGTAGTAATTGTGTGCTGGACATGATAATTATTAAGTGTTGCTGCTAATCTATGGCCAGCAAATTGTGGTCCTTCGTCTGTGATTATTTCCCTTGGAAGGCCATAACGTACAAATAGATGGAAGAGGAATTGTATAACAGAGTCCTCTGTGGCCCTTGGCAATGCTTCTGCTTCAACCCACTTGGTGACATATTCTGTTGCCACCAAGATATATGTTCTCTGATTTGATGAGGGGTTGATGGGTCCAACGAAATCAAGAGCCCACCGCTCAAATGGTTCGATGAATAACTAAGGTTTGAGAGGCATCTTATCAGCTTGACCAAGACATCCTGCTAGCTGGAAGCTGTCACAGGCTTGGACAAATTTCTTTGCATCTCTGAAAATCGTGGGCCAGTAATATCCTGTCTGTAATACTTTGTGTCCCATTCTACGCTCAGCGAAGTGTCCCCCACATGGTCCGTCGTGACAGGCTTTTAGGATGTCAAAGATTTCATCTTCTCGAACATATCTCCTAATATGCATGTTTTTCCCTGTATGAAACAAATAGCCCCCAATCTAGGAAAATCGAGTACTCTTCTGAACAATCTGTTTTCGCTCATTAGGGGTTAAGTGTTTTGGTAATTTACCTACTGCAAGGTAATTGGCAACATCGGATACTAGGGTGTTCGAACGACAACAACAAACAAATGTTCGTCCGGAAATTGATCTTCAACTGCTGCTGCATCGACTGGCTTTGGCATTCTCGAGAGAAAATTGGCTACAGGGTTCTCTTTGCCAGGCCGGTCCTTGATTGTGATATCGAATTCCTGCAATAAAATCAACCATCTAGTTATTCTGGCATTTGTGACAGGCTTATTTGCTAAATATTTTATGGCGGAATGATCCGTATACAAAATAACAGGATAGCCTGTAATATAATGTCTAAATTTATTGACAGCATGTATTACAGCTAAGAATTCCTTTTCAGTAACAGTGTAACTTAATTCAGCAAGGGATAAATTTTTGCTGATATAATAGATAGCATATGGTTTTCTATCTTCTTTCTGCCCAAGGACTGCGCCAATGGTTGTATCTGAAGCATCAGCTGATATTTGAAATGGCAGGTCCCAGTTTGGTCCTCGCAGGACTGGGGCTGTAGATACAAGCTTCTTTAAATCCTTGAAAGCACGTTCACATTTTTCTGTCCAAAGAAAATCAACGTTACCAGTTAGTGCATATAAAGGTGCAGAAATATGTGAATAATGTTCTATAAATCATCTATAATATCCAGAAAATCCAAGAAAGTTGCGTACCTCTATTTGAGTAGTAGGAGTGGGAATAAGCAAAAGTATTTGGATTTTGGCCGCGTCTACTTGAATGCCGGCTGCTGAAATATAGTGTCCTAGAATAAGTCCTTCAGTCATCATCATGTAACATTTTTCGTGACTTAAGTAGAGCCTGGTAGCTATACAACATTGTAGGACTTTTTCTGGGGTATTTAGTGCGGGGTCAAAATCATCTCCATAGGGTGTAAAGTCATCCATATACACCTCAAGTCCATCATTTACTAAATCTGCAAAAATGCTAAGGATAGCCTTTTGGAATGTGGCGGGAGCATTACATAGGCCAAATGGTAGGACTCAGTAGGCAAATGTCCCCCAAGGACAAGTGAAAGTTGTTTTGTCTTGGTCTTCAGGGGCAATCTGAATCTGATTGTATCCACTGAAGCCATCCAGGAAGGAAAAGAATTTTTTCCCCACCAAAGTATCTAGCACTTGGTCTATGAATGGGAGTAGAAAGCGGTCCTTTTGTGTTGCTTTATTGAGTTCCCTGTAATCCCCACAAATTCTCCATTTCCCATTCTTTTTTGGTACAACCACAAGTGGAGAGACCCATTTACAGTCAGAAATAGGATAAATAAAATTAACATCTAATAGTTTCTGAAGCTCCGCTTTAACCACATATTTTAAATGAGGATTGAGTCTTCTCTGCGGTTGACAGACAGGTCTAGCATCTTTTTATATATAAATGTGGTGTGTACACAAATGTGGGTCAATTCCTTTCATATCAGAGTAATCCCATGCAAATGCCTGTTGATATTTTCTTAATACATGGATGAGCTTAGTTTCTTGTTTAGATGTGAGGTTGGAATTGATATTTAAAGTTTTTCCCGGTTCAATTTCCACAATTTTACTATTTGCGACAGAAGTAACAGGTATTGTTTGATCATGTGTGTCTTTCAGAGGATCTTCCTCTAATTCATTATCAAATGATGCTTCTATCATGTGACATTGTGTGCAGGATTCAGCTTCAGTTTGACTGATGAAATTATTAATGGCATCATCTTCTATTTGATCTTTAAAATCAAGTGCCTCTTGCAACGTCAATGGAGATCTAATGTTGTCAGTAAGGTATGATACATGATACTTGTTAGTTTTAATTACTGTGAGACTTGGCTGCGCTGGAGGGTATAGAACCAAATTCTTAATATCGGGTCCTTTAGTTATGGTCATATTTCCTTGCCAACAACCAATGTAAGCATCGGCGGTGGCAAGCCAAGGCCTTCCTAGGATTAGCGGGTGTCCATCAAGTCGGGTTTTTGGATTAATTATCAGGAAATCGGTCGGATATTCCCAGGAGTCTACAGAGACCATGACATCATGTAGAGTACCTTCTGGTCTAATCACAGATCGGTCAGCTAATTCTAACAAAGTAGAGGTAGGTTCTACAGATGTAATGCCGAGTTTTTGACAGGTGATGGTTGTTAAAATATTGATTGCAGCTTCTAGATCAACTAAGGCATTAGACAAGGTCTGACCGTAAATTTGAACAGTTACAATTGGATTTCCTGGGTCTTCATATTTGATGGGTGTTTCTTTTCCAGATAAGAGATTAGATAAAGTACCGACTACTTGGACTCTTGGATTAGTTGTTATATTCCTCCTTGGTTTCTTTATGCACAATTCTTTAATAGTTTTTGCATATATAGGAATGTCTTGAATGGCTTGGAGGAACGGGATTTTTATGTACAAATTTTGTAATTCCCCCAGAATGTCAAAGTCAAGGTACTGTAAAGGTCGAGGTATGACTATTCGTTCTGGGAATGGGGGAGAGGATGTGGTTGCTTGATTATGAGACTGCTGATTATTTACATCCTCTCATTGCAATTGATGTTCTCTTACTAACTGATATTCATTATGAACTGTTTTATCTCCCTCATTTTGAATGATACGTCTAGATCGTAATTGAAGATCATTACATTCCCGCAGATCAGGTCCTATTTCTGGTGATTCAATGATTTGAAGAGATTGGACCGGTCTGTTATTTGGATTGGAGTTGGGTTGGGCTAGGAGTTGCGGTCTCAAATTAGACTGGGGATTTTGTTGTAGAGCTGGCAGAGTAGGTTGAGGGAGCGGAATAGTTCCTACTGGCTGTTGCATCGGTATTTGCCAGATTGTCTGCCAGGATGAACCTTGTGAAGTAGGGGGAGTCCATTGCGGAGGATATGGGCTATTTTGCCAATATGGTGAATTATAAGGGAAATTCGGCCAACTAGATTGATTTGGATGATTTAGCCATGGGTTTGAAGAAGGAAACGGTGGTGGTGACCAATTTGGGAATGGGGTGGGGGCTGATTTTGCCACATATTATATTGTTGAGCGTTATATTGTGGAGGCTGAAAAGAAGAGGTTGGGTCTGAAAACATACCAGATTGTCTTTGCTGCCACTGGCGGCGCTGGTTGATCAAATACACTGATTATGGTTCTTCCTCTGCTTCCTTATATACTGCCTTTAATCCAGGAAGTGAGGGGCAACTTTCCGTAAGATGATCATTTGTAGAGATGGCACATGTTTGGACTGTATCCAGTGGACACTCCTTATGGCTATGTTCTTTTCTGCATCGGGGGCAGAAAATTGCCAAATTCTGTTCTGCCTCCATCTGCTTCTGCTTGGCCTGCATAATATCAAGTTGTGTAGTTAGTGTCCCTAGAATATCAGTTTTAAAATTTTCTAATAAATTTCAAATCTCCACACGCGTTACTCCTTCTATTGCTATCTTATTGTCTCTTGAAAATCGGTCATATTCTGCCGGTTTTATTCTTGTGCTGCCTCTCGAACTCCTGATGCATAAATCAATAATGTCAGCAAAATTCTCTTGATAAATATCCCCTTTTCCCATAATGTTTAATGTTTCGATCCACTGTTCCTTCGTGCCCCTTATCAATGCAGTTTTTGACACATTATCAGGTAAAGGTAGTGATGCATAAGGAGATCTTTGTAAATTATATTGAAAACGTTCCACATATTCCTCTAATGTTTCGTTTGGTTTGGCTGTCATTTGAAATATTTCATCTTTCAATTCCCTAGACCTACAATAATCCTGATATTTTTTTAAGAAGGATTCTTTCATTTGATCCCAATTGTTGATGACCCCACCACCTAGTCCCATAAACCATCTTAGAGCAGCCCCTTTTAATGTTGAGTGGAATAATTTCAATTTCTGGGGATCGGTGGTGTAATCATATCCCCTACACAACACATCGAATTCGAATAAAAATGCATCTGGATCTTCTGATGTAAGACCATGAAAGGTTGGGATATGTTGAAGAGGGATAGCTTTCATGGGTGCATTTGCTGCAGAATCCACTATAAGATACTGTAATGTAGAGGTTTGAGTATTTGGCTGATTCTGAGCCATAGGATCAAATATGTGCCAATAACCTTCTGGGATATCTAGGAGGGTATTCCTAGGTTGAGAGGGAACGATTTTAGCAGGGATAGTTTTAATGGCACTTCCTTTATCTGGGATAAGAGGAATACTTGATGTTTGAGGAGATTGAATTCCTTCAACAATGATTTTCGCAGCACTCCCCTTATCTGGGCTTTTTAATGGCTGATCTGTTCCAATGGGAGATTTTGGTTCTTCTGTTTCCCCTGTTTCTCCTTCTCCTTCACAAAAGTTACTAAAATTCCCTTCCTGCAATAGTTATGGAGTAGAATTTTCAATTTCCTGAAAGTCCTGCTCTTCAGTTTGACTATGCACCTCAGCAAAGGCTACACATGGTGATCCTGTGGCCTGAAGGGAACTTGTAGGCTGCTTAGAAATGGTTTTCCTGAAACCTACTGATGGCTGAGATTTTGTTTTCTTATAGATTTCGTTTATGAAAGTTGTTCGGCCAAGGGTCACCGGCCCCTTAGCTTTTTCAGGTTTGGATGGAAGCTTGATATTATTTTCTGGTTTTTTCTGCTTAGTCATGCACTCAAATAAACTGCTAAATTCTATTCAATAAAAAGCAAATCTGTTAAGAAAGCGGACAATGGAGTAGGGCTTTTACATGCTCCGTACGCAGGTTCTTACCTTTCGTTTTTAAAATCCAACTCTTTCCTAGCAGGTTCGTACACTACTCTGAAAAAGAAAATGTATACACTCTTTCCCTGGCAACGGCGCCAAAATGTAGAGCTATAAAAAGGGTCTCTTTCACCTCTAATTACCTCACATTAATATGTCAATCCGTGAATGTTTGGTTATTTCAAAGAGTGACTCAATCCGAGGCTATTTGTTAGAGTAATGCAAGTAGTACAACGTCCTACAAAATACAAGAGTAAACTGATGCTTGTCTATAACTAAGTTCCTTCAAATGACTAAAGCACACACTCTCAAAATATCAGTCAAGGGTCCGACAGCAGTAGTCCATCCCTTTGGAAATTGATGGAAAGGAAACTAGAGCATGGATCACGGGTCTGGGAGCAAGGCAGTAAATGTAGAGGCTCACTACAGCCACAGATCATCCCTCACACCCAATGCGAGTAAATGAAACGACACATAAAAATGGAACGGAAAATAGGAAATTAAACAGTAAATCTAGAAAGGAACAACAATTCTGAAATGGAACAGCAATCACTATAACTAAACCTCGCGAGTAACAATCAAACTTTATCCTATCAACTCAAAAGCTCTTATCATAATCAAAACTCCAATCTTTCATTCTCCAAGCAAATCATGCAACCAACTAAAGGAACAACAATAACTCTCAATTATGGAACAACATGTGAAAATCATACGTAACACTCTAAGGAAGTAATCTGATTTAATACCAATCATCAACAGGAATTATAACTGTGTTTCAAAATGGAACAACATGAATCTTGAATCATAAAGAACACACCTTTCAGATAATTACCTTAACACACATACTTAGCATAGGAGCTTCATAACACAAGGATAACACTGTTCAGTTGAATCTAATAAGATTTCATCCACTCTGAAAGTATTGATAATATAATGCAGAGTCAATGGAAAGAACATTAATGAACAAATCTTAGCAGAGCATGTGATGTAACTTATAAAGCATATCAGATTACCAACTAGTGACGATAAGCAAACCACGCAGAAATCAAATCGTAGTGATACAGAAGCAAGTGTCCTCCAGGGCCGGGCCCTTAGCCTCAAGGGTACACCGCTTTAAGCTAATCCAGACGCGAAGATGAGATAATCACCAAGTTTATATTAATGCATAAAACAGAAAGTACAATGAGCCAAGTTCAACAAGACTCGATGATCAAAGTTAAGTCTTTAACAAAAAGTTACATAAAAGCATCTCCTCTCCAGACTAACAGTGCCGTCCCTTTATATAAGGGTAACGACGGAGATGTCTAAGTGATAAGATAAATAAAGCAACGATCGATCCTGAGGGATTCGCAAAACTGTTAATCCCTAATCACTTCTTTCTCTTCCGCCGAGCTGGTGCCTTTTCCTCCTTTTCCGGGCCGGTTTGCTTCAACTTGCTTTGCCTCGTCTGCACTCGGTCCTTCGTCAAAGGGACAACAATTACCCTGTTCTTATATTCTTCTTTGGAACAACAGCTCCTTGTTTTTACCCTTTCCTACATAGGAGAATGACAACTATCAGCAAATAAGTCTTTGCATACTAATTCCACATATTCTACCACAATTCTCTATTGTTTTCCTCATTCATGATGTAAAAGATTCATAAGTCCTACTGAAAAGCCACCAAAATGATCATTAAAAACATACCTTTTTAGTACTCCACACGTTCCTTCACACACTACAAGCAGGTGTGATTGCAGAGATTAAGGCCTAGGAGCAGCGCGCGCTAAGCATGATTAGCGAGTACAAGGTCACCAACGAACAATTGTTCATGGAGAAAACAACAACGTTGGAAGCATGGAAGAAAGTTCATGCACAAAATGAACAAACTACAGCCATGGTGGCCGAGGCGTGCAGAACAATCCCTAAACTTCATATCCCGGAGGAAGCATCGTGGACATGAAGATCAGGAAGTTGGTTGTAGGTGTGCGCAACACGAAGATGGAAGTGGTCCAGGTTCAGTTTGAATTGAACTTGAAAATTACAGAGTTAGAGTTGAAATCATAGCCTTCAACCCCACTAGTGGTCAGACAATAGTGCGAAGCCACTGTGAAGGATGGAGTCACAGTAGTAGATGTCGCGATGATGGATTGCACCATGCTCTTTGAGCTGTCCATGGAGGTAGTCACGACACTGCAGGAAGATCCTAACCTGTAGAGGTTAAACATAGAAGCGAGTGAATTGCAGCAGTGGTATGATGAAGCAAGAGCAAGGACGCACACTGTCGCTATAGCATAGTGATTGGCCAAGCTGCATGAGGCCAAAAAGTTGCTCGAATAGATGGAGGTAACACAAAGGAAAGAGGCAGTCCTCAAGGCCAGATTGGGGCCTTGGCTAGATGAGTCCTATGTTATCTCTGCCACCATTGATGAAAAATTAGCAAGCCTACATAGAATGCAATAGAAGATCAAGGAAGATGTGAGATGTGACTATTCCCCGATCCTCAATATAACAATTCTTCAATATTTCCATCGCCCCATCACATTGCATATTTTCACATAGCATATGTCCGTATCACAAATTTTCCGCTACAACAAATATATCGCATTGAAAAACTCAAGTGAAGCCTTATCTTAAGATTTTCCGATGCGATAGACTCTGATACATGCCCCTTTTCCATTAACATTCAATCGTTATATCCCATATCAACAAAGGTAAAAATTGCGGATTGAAATTTAAGTATGGCAAAGAAACTTGCGATGCGAAACATCTGCTGAGGCATTGCATTGTATAAAATATTTTAAGGCAATATTGGGTAATCACTATGGTATTAAAGCAATTGATAGGAAATTTGCAACAAGGTTAGATCATTTCGATTTCTCTTATATTTCAGTTTTAGATATACCACTCCATATTTAATATGAAACTTAAGACCTTCCCATCTATACATATAAATTTCATTATCTTGGATTTTGTCTTAATTCTCGACAATTTATGGAAATGGAATTGATATGAAACTTATAATATTATGAGAAAATTCATCATTGCACTTCATTAAGAAGCATAATTTCATTCTCATTTTTGATGGATTTGTCTTACTTTCGATTCACTAAACACAAAAAATTATCTCCTTGTAGTTTACTACTTGCTTTGGTTTAAATAAAGCAAATAATGATTTTGGGTTATAAGATTACGGTTAGTTCAACTTCTTCATGATTTTGATTTTAATTAAAAGAAGAAGTTAACTAGCATTGGAGAGGATGATACCTCACAGGTAAGATTAAATGCAATTCTCCAATGGTAAGTTTCATATACCCACTTTCAATTATTTTCATTACTTTACTTTAGTTTTATTTTTGTTTTCAAATTCTGCTAATATACAAATTTGTTTTGTATCTCTTCGTAAAAGCTTTCAATCCTCCACCATATCATATTTTGAAGCCCTATACTCTTTTCCTAGTTTGCTTTCAAGAAGCAACGATAATCTTTGTCGAAACAACTACACTAGGAAGTTTTTAAACATTCAGTTTGTTTCTTTAAGCATTCCTTTTATTAGAAAATGATTAAGATGATGCTTTGAAACAAAAAGATTGACACCAAACATAATTTTTTTCATTGTGGCTGAATTTTATCATCACTGCTATCTAAAACCTAAAACGCTTATAACCCTGCAAGGTAAAATTTATCTAAATCTCGACATAAGAAGGAATGGTTACATGATTATTTTCTTTTACTTCATTTTGTTGAGACATTGGTATAAACATTCTTGTTGGAGTTTATATTTTAAAAACATGGATTTTCCTTTCTGCTCTTACCTTTTTTATTTTTATTTTTGTTTGTTGATTTCTTTTATCAATTTAGATTAGGAATTCTTTTCCTTTTATTTTTTTAGTTTTGATTTTGGTGACTCTGCCATAATTTATACAAAAGGCCTTTTTGTTACCTAACAATGGTTGACATACGCAGAAAAAGAATGTTAATAGTCTACTATTGGCTTTTTCTTAAATCTCTTAATAAAGTTTGTTTTTCTTATTATAAAGGTAGACATACTTAGGGAAGAGATTACAAAACAAGAGAAGTTGACAAAGTATCATAAAATCTGAGAAATTTCTTTTTTCATCAAAATTGTAATTATTTTGAGATTTCAATATTTTATTAAGATCTTTCAAAATTCTATTATCAGTCAAGAAAAGTTATTTTTAACCAAGTAAAGACACTTTACAGTGAAGCACCCTTAACTTTGAAATTGTCATTCTTAACTCTTAAGGAGTCAATAATTCTCCCTGTCCAAAAAATCTTGTTTTTCTAGAGTGTAATCCAAAAATATATTTAAACTTAAAAGATGAGAGATCTCATCATGAGCTTGCTTACCATGATCATATGGGAAAAATAAGCTAACATTACCACACTGCTAAACAAACTAGAGTGATGGATTATGATTGCAAATAATTATAAGACAAGGGATCTCATCACGAGTCAGCGTGTTCAGTCCAATTATGACCAGTGAATGGCATTGTCAACTATCTAGCTACCAAACCAGGAAAATGGCTTTTAAGAGCTAAAAAAAAAACAAATACAAAGAAAATAAACATATATAAATGGATTTATCTATAGGTCAATAATTATTAAATAGATGGGATTCTGAATCTTTGATGATTAAATGGTAACCCTATCAAGACTATAGATGTTTGCTGGCAACAGTGGCCTTACCTGTGACAGATAAGTATATTTTAAAATCTAAGCTGTAAAGTGGCCCCTGCTTTATCTCTACAACTAATTGAAGACTGATATAGAGTTATGAGATATTTTGATTTATGAGGAATTTTACGAAAAGTTACAGTTAGATGATTCTTGTTTTTATTCAGACTAATGAACCTAGTCAAACATTTCAAAAATAATTCTCTTCTCAAATTATTTTTATTTTAATGGTAGGAAAATCTTATTCATATAAAACAGAGATAAGTGTTTCTTCTCCCGTGTGTCGCCATTGTTGTGGTAAAACACAACCTCCCAATTTTTTTATTTTATTTTTATATATTCAAATAATGGGGACCCTCTCTATAAATTTTTTGCTAAGAATCTTTTTTTATTTTCCTTTAAGATTGTCTTACAATTTTATCGTTTTTTTTGTTGGATTTCCATTTTGATTGTTTCATTGAATCCGATTTTTCACAAGCTTTCCAATGATAATTGTTTCGCTCCATTTGGTCAATCGGTTTGTAAATGACACTCTTTTGGAGTTTGATCATTTTTGTCACCTGGGTTAGAAAA
>CM062804.1:945300493-945459924 GCA_031772625.1 Pinus tabuliformis | reverse complement strand
ATTCAACTGAACGGATGGCCCAACACCCAATGATCTACAACTCACCCTAGAACCACCCTATCACCGTAAAGTTTTCATAGGCTTGAACCTATTGGTGACTTCATGCACCAGCCTAGTACCACCCTACCACACTATAGGAGAATAAAACAAGAATGGACTCCCATACCAGGGAAAATTGTCCACTTTACAATGATATAGAATGATGTAGAAGAAGAAGACACACTAGACCATAACCCCAACTATGACACAACCACCTAATGATGATCCTAGACCTCCCAACACTGCCTCTTCAACTCTTCGCAGATAGACACTTGTAAAACTTTTACAATGATGCTTTTACAATGACTTTGTACAATGATACTTTTACAATGATTGTATGCAGTGCTTCACACTTGAAGACTTCATATGTTGAACTTCTTGTTGTTGTTCTCCACCTTGATTGCTACTCTTTCACACTCTTCAAAACATTAGACTATGCATTGAGTCTTCCCTTGATGAATATATAATACCTGCAAAAATTCTTCAAGGAAATACCCATGACATGATAATAGCAAAACTTACCTCATCCTGCAGAGCATATGCCAATGCTAAACAAAAGCAACAAATTAGAATACAAAGAACCTAATGAAATTAAGAAATGAACATGCATATATAGAAGATACATGTAGCTTACCTTTGCTGCATCATTTTGTTGCACCTTACTCTTTGTTGCCCTAGAATGACTAGTCCTTTGCACCCCTTGACAACACTTGATCTAGTTTTTCTAACCTTCTAGGAGCACGATATTTAATCTGGTTTATCTCTGTGATTTCAGATCCTCAATATTTGAACCTCGGTCCTGTATTATTCCTCTGAGTCTTCTTTCCAATTGCACATGTGTGACCTGATTTGGACTCTTTAAGGCAAATTTATGCTCAATCTCTCACAATGACCTAATTATGGACTAGTTCAGTAGAGCGAACTTGTACGGCATGCCACGTGTCATTGTTTACTCCTTCGGCTCTACAATTGATACACAGAAAACTAAAGTCCATGTACTATCTGTTATAGACATATTTTGGCACTGCAACCCCAATCACATATGTCCATAAACCAAGGGATTCTAAACCCATAAAAGTTTTGTTTCACACCCTAAATGAACAAGGTCAGCTGATTACATCATCTCCCAGAAGTTCTCCATGAAAAAATACTTAGAACTGGTGAAAACTAGACCATACAGACTGCTCCATGCATAGGGTGTGATGCATCTCACCTATTACACACGGGGGGCGCAATGCATACTGAAAAGCCCTTCTGTAGGGTGCAATGAACGAGAGTATACAAATGGCAGAAGCAGTGTGCCAGGTGGAAACTCAAAGAATCTTCTAGAAACTACTCATTTGACACTTGCCTCTCTGAATTCACCTAGGGATGAGTAAGAGATCTGAAATCTCCAAGTGGGACCAAGAGCTATCAGTGAAATGACACTAATCAAAATCCCAGAAGCTGACTCACCCTCCTGTGAACATCTATATGTGGATCCCTCATCTTAGAGATCCAGAGGCTAGAATTTTGTAATTTGCAAGGAAGTGTTGTTGGTTTCTCTTTGAAGACATTGTTGGGTGATCTTGCTTTGTATGAGATGAAGAGGGATTTCATGCTGGTAGGATGATGCTCGATCAGACAGCCTGGTTGTAATCTTCTCTTCTACTACTTCTATCAATAAAGCTATTTGTGTTTTCCTCCATATGCTTGTATATCTCTGAATCTTGTATTTGTATATGCATTTATATGGTTAATGTACATCTGATTCTACATTGTTTATGGTTATAGATCTCTATGCTTTGATGGTATTTTGCTGCTTTGACTCTACAGGTGTTCTTTGAAGCGGGACATGCGAGAAAGGAGTGGCAAAAGCTCTACCAAGGGAGAAAGGAAACGAGCAAGGAGACTAGAGAAAGACTGAGGTTGGTACTCTTTGCTTCTCTCTCATCTATCTCTCATAAAGGAAAACACAAGTGACTTTAGTTTGTTTGTTTCTAACATAGCTACCCATCTTAGTGGGACTAGCAGCTCTGAATGGGCACTAGTTTTACCAATAACAAAATGGCGACTCCACTCGAGAGCGAATAGTTTGTTTGTTTTGTTATTGCTGTTTGATTTATAAACCACAGAAGGAGCCTGAAGTCAAGCCAGCTAGCCTTCGAACTGCTTTTGCTATGCAACTGCAAAGTAGATCAACGCTAGCTTCAGTCAATCTCTGGGTTGGTTTATGAACTGAACATCTAGCTTGCAAACATCCTAAGTGCTCTGGTGGTAGCTCTAAAAACCTCATTAGATCAGCCCCTATACTTTGTGTTTACTGAAAATCATTAGCTCAGCCTAAACCCCTGAACTTAGCTGCAAACTGTGAGTGAAAACCAAGTTCAGTCTCGTCCCTGGACCATCGCACTGTCTCTTCTTGGAAATCTAGATGCATCCCACCTCCCATGTGTTGCAGGTGAGATGCATCCCTATTTCCCTATGTTACAGGTGCAATGATTGAATGAGACTATTTTTGCCACCAGATTTTGGTTTTTTCTTCATTGTCTTCAGCTTTATGTAGTAGTTTTGTTGTCTATGATCAGTACATCTCTGTTGAAACCATCTTCCTTTGCATTATTCAACCTCCACCGGAAGGAATTGTGAAGGTTTTTTTAATGTATTTTTCATCATTTACAGTTCTCCTTTGCAAATAGTAGCTTAATCGAACTCTCATCTTTTGATTTGAAAGTGTCACAAGTGTCATTTTCAGTCAAGAAAAAGAGTGTCACAAAGCATTCCTCTTTTAGATAGTCGATTACATTGTTGCCATTGTATTTGATTTGAATCATTAGTATTTAAATTGTCAAAAGCAGTTTTAAATTCAAAATTGCAAAGTGTCGACTTGACCTTACTTTCGTTTTTCGAAAAGAAAATTGTTAGTACTATCTCTTTGAAAGAAGATAGTTTAGATCTATACTTAGTTTTCTTTTTGTCATTCTCACATTAAGGAAACTGAAAAACAATACATGCATGTGCATTTGCGTTAATACTGCATGCTGAAGTTGATTTAGGAAAATTGCATCTAGTGTGTGCTCTCTGCTCTATGTTGAAAGAATTTCATTTGTCTCTCCTTAGTAGCTAGGATTTTCATTGCAAAAAGAAAGTAAACGACTGTTTATCATCTTAGATTGCATATTTAGGAATTGTATATCTACATCATGTGGTGAACCTTAAAGGCAAACTTCTTAAGAAATATCAACTATAAAATAAACTTCAATGAACATAAAAACGCTTTGGAAGAACACATTAGGAATTGTATATCTACATCACGCGGCGAACCTTAAAGGCAAACTTCTTAAGAAATATCAACTGTAAAATAAACTTCAGTGAACATAAAAATGCTTTGCAACCTAACGCACAACATCTAGAAGTCTAGGCTAGAGACATATTCCGGCATCGTAAAGCCTGGTAACTATCACTTTCATCATAGGTTGGGTGATTCCTCCTCTTTGAGATAACAAGTGCCAGTATGGACTTGTGCTCCCATGTACCGTCGAGTATATATTGGGAGACCACAATAGGCTACATCCTTTATCCTTAGGAAGCCGTGTCTGCCGCCTTATCGATCGCAATGTAGTGAACACAGCATTCGGGAAGATTGACTGTCGTACCGTAAAAAGTATTTTGCAGTTTTGCGATTGGTTTGGTAATCCCTCTATCTAGATTTCCAGAGTAGTCACTTTCGTTCCTTTTCAGACTCCTTAAAAGAAAAGGTCCATCTAAGAACTTGTCACTTTAGGCTCATTAAAAATCGAAGGCAACTAGAGTCATCTTTAACTTTTTTCTCAACTCTTAAAAATTGAAAAAGCAAGTTGTGTCAAAGCGTCATAAAATTTATTTTAATTGGAATAACGTCATTGTTCCCTCGTTGGTCTTAGGTTGAGAAAATGGAGTCTACCAATCAAGGATTTCCCCTTGAGGGGAATCCTAGTCCCTTCTCCTCTTGGGGGGATGTTGGTGCTCCACACATGGCTACATTGTCCCTTCCAGGACTCACAATTGGCCTGCCAGTATGGATTTTCTTGACCTCTGTCATTCAAAACACCACAATTCCTCAACAATCAAATCAGCAACCAGATGATATTGAAGTTGCTCCCCTACCTTCTACTTCGTTTGTTTCTCCCTCTCCTTCTTCCTCTTCGCTTGGTGAAGCTAGTAACGCTAAAAACAAAGTAACTGAGAAGAAGAATAAAGGGAAGGAGAAGAAGAAGAAGGATCCAACAGCAAAAGGGGGCAATCGTACATCATCTAGCAAAAATCCACACACTGCACCTTCCAAACATAAATCTCCATGTGTCATTTGCAAGGGAGACCACTATCATTAAGATTGTCCCTACATCCCATGGATCCTGAGGGACTGGTCTCCCCGCTTGCACAATCCGGTGTCTTCAACCTCTAATGATCATGTTGAGAGCACACCATCAACTAGAAAAAACGAAGCCAATGGAAAGAAAGGAAGATCTAAATTTCCTTGTAGACTGTGTGAAGGCGATCATGTCCTCCACCGTTGTCCTTTCCTAGACGAAGCTAAAAGAGTCTTGGATAACCATCCTGCGTCACTGCAACGGCTTCCTCTTGGATACAAGAAACTCTTGCCGAGTCCTTCGCTAGTTGAAAATCTGACTGACACACTGTTTCCGTCGGTTGAAGCACCTATCATTGAATATAGACCCTCTGAGTCCACACCGGACAAAGTCAACAGGTCGAGACGGCAGTCAACCCAATCTTGTTTTCAGAGGGCCCACCTTCAGATGATACTATCACCAAAGAGAATGAGAATGACACCGTTCAAATTCTCTTCGTAAGCACAGAGTCCGATGAACATGGGGACAATCTACCCATTCCTTTACCGCAGGAAGGAAGTTCGTCAGAGGTTTATCTAGCCGTTTATTCGGTCCCACCTCCAAGCAATCTAGTCGTTTCCTCCAATTGGAATCTACTAGGCAGACCCCGCCTACCATCAAATATACCATTCCAAATCATAGTACAAGCTTACAGAATGGTCATGGTTGGTACTATTATAAATGAAGGGGCTTCTGTGAGTATCCTTTCCTCAACTTCTTGGAAAGCGCTTGGTTTGCCATCGCTTCTGCCTGAGATTTGAAATCTGACAGGCTTCAACAAAGGAACTAGTCGACCGTTAGGGATCCTTCCAAATTTGCCTATAACATTGAGAAGGAAAATCGTTCATATAAACGTGATGGTAGTCCAAGGACCTCTAGATTACAATCTACTCCTTGGGTGTGACTACATTTATAGCATGGGAGCTATTGTTTCCTCACTCTTCCGAGTGATGTGTTTTCCACATGAAGGTAGAGTGGTCCACCTAGTTGACCAGCTTTCAATCCCCAGTTCAAACACAACTATTAGTCAATTGCCATCCCTAACTGGTCATTTTGCACAAGGAATGTCTCATCAATCTCCAGTCCGTCCAATTGATCATTGCGAGTGATTCGGTGATTGTGACTGAAACCTAGGAGGCATGCGCCCTGGTCTACTTCGGCAGAAAAACCCCAGATATAAAGTAGGTTTCCACATGGGAATATGACTATTTTGACAACCCTGTCTATTTAGGAAAATGGATCAGGCTAGAAAAAGATTCTCTCGTCAAAGGTTATGTGATTGGCACTGACAACAGTCACCTTTGTCCATTTCGATCGACATCGCCAAGGAAGTGTTTTGTCTGAAACACAGATGGAACAATCTTGCTAATGCAAGAACTTCCATATGGTGACCTGGAAACTCTACTTTATACCTTGGGGCATGCAAACCTTTTTGCATGCAAGTGAAAAACACCCATTTATTTTCTTAGTTTGTAGGCTCTTAACCCTTTAAACTCATAGGTTGGTCGTTCCTAGCTTGCATAACGAAAGGCTCAGAGAAAAGTTGCGCATGGGGCAAGCTCCCTAAAAAATGAACCTATCAATGAGACATCCTTATTATACTACTGGCACGAGCAGTTTTACGCAAAGTTCAAGCTCGTTAAAAAATAAACCTAGCCACGAGCAGTTTTACGTGAAGTTCAAGCTCGTTAAAAAATAAACATAGCCATGAGCAGTTTTACACGAAGTTCAGGCTCGTTAAAAAATAAACCTAGCAATGAGAAAATGTTCCCCCAAAGTTTAAGATCATTAAAAAATGAACCCACCTTCAGTAAATAACCATTGCGATTGCATAATTATCAGCTTTTGAACCTTGGTCGTGTTCTCACCATCACCTCCACTCTTTTTTAGCTGATCATATGCCTCCATTTGATTGTTTACCCTTTTGAGGAACAGTTGCGACGAGTGATTTTATTAGCCACATTCTTTACACTATCGTGATTGAAAAGTTCCAAACCTTACCTGGAACCAGTTGCTATCCAAAAACATCACTCGTTCCTCAAAAAACAAGTCTCCTTTAAGCTCTTTTCATCTGACTCGTAAAATATGAAAAGATTGTTGAGCAATTGACCTCTCCAACTCGTTAAAGCAACCAGAAGTGCCATCCCTCCTCTAGATTTTAATATTTTTGGACCTGAGGGATCGTTGCACAAAAAGATCGAGTGCTTGTCTTGTTTGGCTCGTTAAAACTATCGAAAAGTCATCCCTTTCGTATTATTTTATACTTTTTCGGACATAAGTGATTACATTACGAAAAAGGACTGTCGGAGTTGCCTTTACATCCCTTTTAGACTCTAAAATTGAAAAGGACCAAGTTATCATTGTTGTTAAACTCGTTAAAACAATAGCGACAAACTTGTCCACGCAGACAAGAGCGAGTTTCACTGTCGCTAAGGTCGTTAAAATATAACGACGAGTTTTCCCAAAGGGAAAATTATAGAACAAGCATATGTTATCCTCCTCAAGCTTGACAAAAATTAATAGGTACTGGTCACCAATGACTGGGGAAAAAGGGAAGAAAACTTGAATAACTTCATTGGTAGTAAGTCGCTCTTAAACATGACACTTTCACTCCGTCACCATGATTAAGTCAGGTTAGGTTATTCCGTTCACCGGTCATATCACCATTGGTCCACCACACCATCCATTTTTGGGGTTAATGCTACCAATCCATTTCAGTGTCGCCAATATGTTCAAGAGAAGTCGCTCAGAGAATTCACCAACCTAGCTAACACCTCATCTGTTGCAATACCTTCACTCTCCATTTTTCATGACCACCACCCTGAACATTATATCATCAGATCATTTTCACCTCCACAAAATCATTTGCTTCTTTCCATGTCGTAGATGTGGGATTCATTAAGGCCCTCCTATGACGGGTCACTTCTTGTCGACATCAGCTCATTATCCAAGAACCTGACTTAGGAACAACCCTTCCAGTACTTTGAAGCTTGCATGCCTCAATGGCAAGTTTGTCACTTCCAGCGACAGGTTTACATCAATGGCCTTCGACTGAAAGAGTTTGCGTGGTTTTCAACATCAACTCATGTATTCACACCACGTGAATTGTACTGCAATACCTTGACAGTTATTATCATTATCGGTGATTCCTCTCACGCCTGTTAACAGCTTACATCATTGGCTGGTAATCAGGCGATGTATTTCCATGTTCGACTTCAAAACATCTTTTCACATGGATCAACTTGTACTTCGAGCGAAGATTGAACAAGTTTGAAGACCTTGGATCTAGTTTCATCCATTCGGGCTACGATATATTCAGGAAAATAAATACATCAAATGTACATCACAACTACACATATAATCATCCAAACTAAAGGATGATGGCTCTACCAGAATGATCAATCTACCACACAGACGATTGTTTGTCTTATGTACATGAAAATGAATTTATAAAGCTGAGCATGGGAATGCCCGCCTCAGCTAGATCATGAAAATATTATGAAGATAATGTATTGTATTGTATCTTATTACAGGTCACCTTCCAGTTTGAAAAACCTTGGATCGTCATTATAAAGCATTTCACCCCACATCAAAAGATTTACGACCTCATGCTTTAGGGGGCAACTGTTATAGACATATTTGGGCACTACAACCCCAATCAAATATGTCCATAAACCAAGGGCTTCTAAACCCCTAAAAGTGTTGTTTCACACCCTAAAGGAACAAGGTAAGTTGATTACATCATCTCCCAAAAGTTCTCCATGAAAAACTACTTAGAAATGGTCAAAACTAGACCATACAGACTACTCCATGCATAGGGTGTGATGCATCTCACCTATTACACACGAGGGGTGTGATGCATACTGAAAATCCCTTCTATAGGGTGTGATGAGCGAGAGCAGACAAATGGCAGAAGCAGTTTTCTAGGTGGAAACTCAAAGAATCTTCTAGAAACTGCTCATTTGACACTTGCCTCTCTGAATTCGCCTAGGGATGAGTAAGAGATCTGAAATCTCCAAGTGGAACCAAGAACTATCAGTGAAATCATACTAATCAACATCCCAGAAGCTAACTCACACTCCTGTAAACATCTATATATAGATCCCTCATCCTAGAGATCCAGAGGCTAGAATTTTGTAATTTGCAAGGAAGTGTTGTTGGTTTCTCTTTGAAGACATCATTGGATGATCTTGCTTTGTATGAGGTGAAGAGGGATTTCATGCTAGGAGGATGATGCTGGATCAGACAGCTCGGTTGTAATCCTCTCTTCTACTACTTCTATCAATAAATCTATTTGAGTTTTCCTCCATACGCTTGTATATCTCTAAATCACGTATTTGTATATGCATTTATATGGTTAATGTACATCTGATCCTACATTGTTTATGGTTATAGATCTCTATGCTTTGATGGTATTTTGCTGCTTTGACTCTACAGGTGTTCTTTGAAGCGGGACAAGCGAAGAAGGAGTGGCGAAATCTCTATCAAGGGAGAGAGGAAACGAGCAAGGAGACTAGCGGAAGACTAAGGTTGGTACTCTCTGCTTCTCTCTCATCTATCTCTCATAAAGGAAAACACAAGTGACTTTAGTTTGTTTGTTTCTAAGATAGCTACCTGTCTTAGTGGGACTAGCAACTCTGAATGGACACTAGTTTTCCCGATAACACTATCTGCCACCTTTTATAGAAATCCAATCCTCTTCTCAGAGAGAGAGTCATGACGATTTTCCCAAGGTCACTTCTTTGAGATGAAATTTGGCAGCCTGCAAAAACCCTAACTTCCACATATCATATCTCTGACAATATAGCGAACCAAGATCTGAAACTTGGTCACAAAGGTCATCAGTATTGCAAATCAAATGGGTTTTAATTTCAAAATCTAAGACTTCGCAGAAATGAAGTTATAGTGAAAATTCCACGATCCCTTCATTTGGAGGGTATATGAGATTTCTTTTTATAGAGTTGAGAGGGGCTTGTATAGAGAACATTGGAGGGATTTTCGAAGCTTAAAAGATTATTAATTATTGACTATTCAATGACCAAAACTAATTATGAGTGCCATTCCACAACCCCATAGGTTTTCAGCCCACTAACTGGGGTTACTAACTTCAAACATGAATATCTCTCAAACCGTGAAGAATTACTTGTCGTGCCATATATCAACGGAAACATCTCGATGAGTAGAATCTATATAGAAGATACTTGACTTAAAATAGAGTAATTTTTCAAGTCAAAATTCCCTTGTAAGATCAAGGTAGCCCCTGGTGCTGCTTGGGTTGTCATCAATGACAACCTTAGATCACCTTTAGATCAATAATCTCCCCCTTTGGCATTGATGGCAACACAAGTACTCCCCCTATGATCTAGGCACCTCTTCCTACTGCCTTCTCTCCCCCTTTGACATTGATGGAAAAGGGTAACTCCCCCTGACACACAACCATCCTGCAGACCTATACACACTTCCACTCCCCCTTTATTTTCTGAATAAGGAAAATGTAATGAGAACTTGGGAGAATCCCAAGCTTCTAGCGAAGATATTCAAATGCTTCACGAGGTAAAGGTTTAGTGAAGATATCAGCGATTTGTTCTTTTGTACCAACATATTCAAGTTTGATATTCTTTTCAGCGACTTGCTCTCTACAAAATGATATTTTATCAGAATGTGTTTTGTTTTTGAATTCATGATAGGATTCTTGGAGATGCTGATGGAATGGGTGTTATCACAAAAGATGGAATAGGCTCACTGAATTGTACTTGAAGATCTTGCAAAGTTTGTTTCATCCAAAGAACTTAAGTACAACAAGTTTCCGCTACAATGAATTCTGCTTCCACTATAGATAACGAGATTGAGGTTTTCTTTTTGCTCAAACATGATACGAGACAACCACCTAGATAGAATGTTGTTGTACTAGTACTCTTAAGATCATCAATGCTTCCTGCCCAGTCTGCATATGTAAAGGCTTGAATAATGAGATTATTGCCCCTGGGATACCACAAGCCATATTCTGTTGTGCCCTTTAGATATCAAAGAATTCTTTTGACGACAATAATATGTGATTCTTTTAGTGTTGCTTGGAATATTGCTACTTGCCCAACTGCTTGCATAACATATGGTCAGGAGGCTATTACATATAGAAGACTACCAATCATAGATTTGTACAACCTCTAATCCACATCCTTAAATGAGTCGTCAATGCTCAATTTGCAACCTGTTACCATCGGAGTAGGGACGGGTTTGCAATCTTCCATTTTGAATTTCTTGAGCATTTCTTTGATGTACTTGGCTTGACATATAAATATTCCTTTCTCTTGCTCAGATATTTGAAGCCCTAAGAAGTATGTCAACTCACCAATTAAAGACATCTCAAACTCACTTTGCATCTTTGTAGCAAAGTTCTTACTTAGTCGATCATCATTGCTACCAAAGATTATATCATCCACATATACCTCAATGATTGTTAAATTATCCTTATCTATTTGTACATAAATATTGCTATCAGCAGTACCTTTCTTCAACCCTTGTTGATGTAGATATCTGTCAAGATGAGCATACCATGCTCTGGGAGCCTGCTTTAGACCATACAAAGCCTTCTTTAACCTGCAAACATAGTCTTCTTTTTCTGATAGTAGAAAACCTTTAGGTTGTTATATGTAAACTTCTTCTTCTAATTCTCCATTCAAAAATGCTGACTTAACATCCATTTGGTAGACTTTTATTTTTCTTGAGCATGCATAGGCGAGAAAAATCTGGATGGTTTCCATTCTGGCAATTGGTGCAAATGTTTCGTCGAAATCAATATCTTCCACTTGTGCATATCCTTTGCACACTAATCTTGTCTTGTTCCTGGTAACCTGTAATCCTTCAATTGTTTTGCTCCCCCTGAACCTTTAATGAAACTACCATCTTGTTCAAAATACCTTCCTGTCAATCGTACACCTGTGCCATATAATGTTGCATAGACTCCTCTTATACAAACATTAAGGAGTCAACAAGCCAGATTGTTCAAAATAGTGAGTCACCTAATGGGCCATCTTGACTTGAGTCATTATCTAAATCAAATACTAATTCCTTATGACCTTTTATTTTTACAAATCCTAAAAGCATAACTGCTGAAACCTTGTTATCTGCTTTGTCTTCTTGTACCTGTTTCCTTTTCTAGACCTTCTTATTCCTGCAATCTCAAGCCATGTGCCCATAGTTATGACACTTGAAGAATTCAATGTTGTCCGTAGGTGATTCCATCTGATATCTACAACCACGAGCGCTATGGCCATAGTTATGGCATTTGAAACATTCAATATTTGGCCCATTTAGCACATATTCTCTTATGACAAAATCATCGTGGAACCTGTCTCATGATCCTGCAAACTTGCTTTTAGGGTTTTAAAGATAATGATTGTACCTGTCAAAAACTTCACAATCCCTAGCCATATGTCCATAGTTAGCACATAAAAATCAATAACCATTAAATAAATGAACACACCTAGAAGATTTTTCATCCTTCTTCGGAGGCAGTGTTGTAGTTTCTTGTGGTCCTTTTGTTCTTGATTGCTTTGGTCTTGTTCTTTGGAGTTGCAACATTCTTCTTTGGATTTTCACTTTGATCAACTTCCTTCTTAAAATCATCCTGCGAAGCTGTGGAGCTTGTACATTCATCAACTAGAGCTTTACCATCTTTAATTGCCTTCATTTTTTCTTCTTCATCTATCTTATCGTGTAAGTATTCTTTTTTCGATCCTTTGAGTTTGTTGATCTCATCACGAGTTGCATCAAGTTCTTCTTGCTTTTGAGCAAGATCTTCTTCAAACCATCTTTTCAATATCTTCCTTCCTTTTTCTGCCTCCTCAACCTGTAGCTTGAGAAGAGTGGTCTTCTCTACTTCTTTGTTGAGAACTTGTATCTGTTCCTTCTGATTCTCGTTTTCAATCCTGAGTCTGCTTATTTCTATTGAATATGTTTCTAATTCCTTTTGCTTTTGGTCAACGAAGGATATGTATCTTTAATCAGATTCCTTCCTTTCAATTTCTTCTTCTTGCATCTATTGTGTGATCCTGCTAATCTCTGCAAATGTTGTGTCGAGTTCTTGTTTCTTATGTTGGACTTCTCTCTTGAGGTCTTGTGTTGATGTATTATTGATTTCTTCCAACTTCTTTTGAAGTGACTCTTCAATACATTTGTGTTCTTCAACTTCAATTTTGAGACCTTGAACTTGTTCTCCAAGAGTATTGGAACAGATCTTCTCAGCCTTGAGCTCTTTTATAAGCATGATTGCCTCCTTAGAAAATTCTTCTATGATCAACCCTTCTTCATCATACTCAAAAGGATCTGAGTTTTCAATAACACCTTGATCTAATTTATTTGTTGAATAAAGATTATGAAGCTTTACCCAAAGAGCTTTAGTTGTTGAACATTGACCAACTTTTGTTTTCATAGAATTTGGCAAAACATTCAAAATTACATTCATGGCCTTTAAATTGTACATTTTAGCTTTGTCAATAGGTGTGTCTCCAGAAACAATTGATTCCCATACTCCATGTGCCTGCAAAGATACTTCCATCCTGGATTTCCATATCCAGTAATTATCTGCATCAAAATCAAGGGTTGGTACACAATACTCACTTTCTTGAGATTTTGTTGTACCTGTACCTTCCTTTGAAATCCTTGTAACTCGCTTCTTTGTCTTTCCCATCTCTATGCTCTAAAAAATGACTTCTAGCGGTTAAGTTGTCACTGAAGGAACCAAGCTCCGATACCAATTGTTGGAAAATACTGGGGAGGGAGGGGGGGAATGAATCAGTATTCCTTAGCAATTAGCACTTTTAAATCTTTTCAGAGCATTAGTTAATCTTCAATTATTATTAAAATTTATGCAGTAATAACAATAAATAAAAGAACCCATGAGGCACAAAGATTTTAGGTGGGAAACCCTCTCTGGGTCAAAAACCACCGAACACTTTCCTAATAAATTCTTTAATCTTCAGCCCCAACTAAAATGAAAGAAACAAATTCCTAGAATTCTAGAGAAACATGCTTCTCCAGCTCCCACTTGATGGACGCTCCAATGCCCGAGATTCTTCAGTAGTCAACTAAACAGATGCTCCAACACCCAATGAGCTACAACTCACCCTAGCACCACCCTACCACCCTAAAGTTTTCATGGGCTTGACCCTGTTGGTGACTTCATGCACCAGCCTAGCACCACCCTACCACCCTATAGAAGAATAAAAGAAGAATGGACTCCTGTACTAGGGAAAATGGTCCACTTTACAATGACATAGAATGATGTAGAAGAAGAAGACACACTAGAACGTAACTCCAACTATGACACAACCACCTAATGATGATCCTAGACCTCCCAACACTGCCTCTTCAACTCTTGGTAGATAGACACTTGTAAAACTTTTACAGTGATGCTTTTACAATGACTATGTACAATGATACTTTTACAATGATTGTATGTTGTGCTTCCCACTTGAAGACTTCATATGGTGAACTTCTTGCTGTTGTTATGCACCTTGATTGCTGCTCTTGTCATGCTACCCTTTCTCACTCTTCAGAACATTAGATTATGCATTGAGTCTTCTCTTGATGAACATATAATACCTGCAAAAAGTCTTCAAGGAAATACCCATGACATGATAATAGCAAAACTTACCTCATCCTGCAGAGCATATGTCAATGCAAAACAAAAACAACAAATTAGAATACAAAGAACCTAATGCAATTAATAGATGAACATGCATATACATAATATACTTACCTGTATCTTACCTCTTCTGCATCATTTTGTTGCACCTTTCTCTTTGCTGCCCTAGAAAGTCTGGTCCTTTGCAACCCTTCACAGCACTTGATCTAGTTTTTCTTGCCTTCTAGGAGCATGATATTTAATTTGATGTATCTTTGTGATTTCAGATCCCCAATATGTGATCTTTGGTCCTGTATTATCCCTCTGAGTCTTCTTTCCAATGCCACATGTCTAACCCAATTTGGACACTTCAAGACAAAGTTATGCCCAATCTCTCACATTGACCTAATTATGGAATAGTTCAGTAGAGTGAACTTGTACAGCATCCCACTTGTCACTGTTTTCTCCTTCGGCTCTAAAATTGATACAAGAAAAAAAACAAAATTCCTTGCATTATCCGCCACTTTTTATAGAATTCCAATCTTCTTCTCAGAGAGAGAGTTATGACGATTTTCCCAAGGTCATTTCGTTGAGATGAAATTCGACAGCATGCAAAACCCTAACTTCCACAGATCATATCTATGAAAATATAGCGAACCAAGATCTGACATTCAGTCACGACATTCATCAGGATTGCGCATCAAATGGGTTTTAATTTTAGAATCTAAGACTTCATAGAAGTGAAGTTATAAAGAAAATGCCACGATCGCTGCATTTGGAGGATATATGAGATTTGTTTTTATAGAGTTGAGAGGGGCTTCTATAGAGAATGTTGGAGGTATTTTAGGAGCTTAAAAAGTTATTACTTATTGGCTATTCAATGACCAAAACCAATTATGAGTGCCATACCACAACCCCATATGGTTTTAGCCCACTAACTGGGGTTACCAACTTCAAACATGAATATCTATCAAACCATGAAGAATTACTTGGCATGCCATATATCAACGAAAACATCTTGATGAGTAGAATCTATCTAGAAGAATCTTGACTCAAAATAGAGTAAGTTGTCAAGTCAAAATTCCCTTGCAAGATCAGGGTAGCCCTTGGTGTTACTTGGGTTGACATCAATGACAACCTCAGACCATCTTTAGATAAACAATGCCTACTTCCAAAACTGGTTGTCCATATGAGCCTTAAGAGTCTCATTTTTCTGCTTAATCTCCCTCTATTTAGAAAAGATATTTACATTTGCAGCAATGCTAGCCTCTGTAGATTGGATTATTTCCATAGGTTTCGAAAAAGAAGAATTGGGATCTGTTATCCCTGTTTATGAGGCTTCTTCTTGATCTCCAAGATCAATAAAGTCTAGTTGCCTGCTACCTTATGACATAATCAATCTTGTATTCATCTTCTTCGGCTGAATAATGAAATATTTAACCAGGGTTGTATCAGTTGTAGTCTCCTCCCTGGTCCTCTTTAGTGGATTTTTCTTTGTCACTGGAGTGTTCACCTGTGGTGTTGAAATACTCTTTTCATCTGCTTCCTATAAAGTCCCTTTAGACCACTCCTCCTGGTTCATGTATTTCTCTAATTCAGGTATAGGAGTGTGGTTGTATGGTATAGACTTCAGTTGAATTCTTAATGCTGAAATGGTCCCAAAAGGATCATAAGACCAAGTAAAACTAAGCTTGAAGTTCATCTCTTTTAACAATTGATCAGCTTCCATACCTGCAGACCTGGTATTGCAAATAAAGGATCCTATCTAGGCCTTGAGCTTGATTTATGACTTCTTCTTGGCTGAAACAAAATGCAGCTCATCCATGTCAATCATCTACCTTATGTATTCCAATGAGAAAATTCTCATTAGCACATACTTAGGAAGTTTGTAGGGAGCTAACTCACTACCATAGACTCTGATCTCAGTATAATTCTGGTATAAATACCAGTCACCTATCTTTTTCTGATCAGATAAGTGCAGAGTCTTTTTTATTTCTTCATTAATCTTGGGTTCTTTCTGACTGTTGATAAGTTGAAGAACTAGATGAATGAACAAGTCAATGAAGTCTGAATAGGTACACTTTGTTGAATTGGCTCTGACTAAATCTGTCCAATGGATCACTAATTGATCCATCCCTCGATCATCCTGCTTCTGAAGTTGAATAGGCAATAAATCACCTCTTTGAAATAAAAACATATGAATAATCACAAATGGGTATCTGAATACTCCTTGAGTAGTGAAATGGACTAGCTATTCATGAATATTATCATCCAAGAACTGGTTGTAATTAAACATGAATGCTGGCTGAAATTCTACACTATAGATGGATAGGAATCCAAAAATGGATTCTTCTACTATGTAATCATTCTCATGCCCTAGGACGTAGGACAGTAAAGAGGTAACATGTTTGGTGGCTTCAGGAAAATCAGAAGATGGTTAGGGTGGATTTCGTTTAGGCATTTTGGCATCTTCAGATAAGAAAATCTCAAAAATGGCAGTTCTTTGTGGAAAGGTGAGTTTGTTGTAAAGATCAAGGAGGGTTGTTGGTGAGAAAAAGCTCAGGCAATCGGAAGAGGGAACCTTTAACATTTGGTTGATGTTCTGAGCATTAATGGTAATCAGCATGTCTCCATTTTGAGCCATTATTTCTCTCTGTACAAACTCATAATGGGCTTGCCACCAGGTTATCAGATCTGGGAAGCTATGAGTTTTTAGGAATGAAAAAGGGGCAAATGAGTCTCCTAAAACCTGATTTGATCCCCCTGATCAATGTATTTTTGTTTTAACCATGGGTGCAATTCGATAAAATTGAATTCACACTCACAGTCTAAAACTTTAAACAGGGCATCAGTCAGGGGAATCCGCTCTAGATCAGCGGGGGTGATGGAGGGGCTTGCATCTTCAACGGTTTTCTGGATTTTGGCTTTGGGAGCCATTGCACTGGAAGATGAGCTTAAAGTGTATTGAGATGGATGACGAAATGTTGCAGCTGCTTTTTGAATAGGGGTGATTTACAGAGGAAGGGAATTAGCAGGAAATAGGATCAAAGGAAAGAAAATGATCATCATCACTTAAACGGGTTATTTGTAAGTAATTTACAATTTACCGTTTAAATTTTACCGTAGGAGATTTATTACAAGAATGGTAATTTTACAATGGGTTTATAGGATTTAATAGCCAACGGGATGGGAGTAGTGTAATGGATCACTACGCAGCAGTAACTGAGTGGACGGAGGACAAGGAATAAGTGAGGTGGTGGATGAGGTGGTGGCATGGAAATCAATGAGGTAAAGTATATGTGGAAGGCGCGGGGATGAATGAGTTGACAGGTCAAAACCATTGGTGGATTTCAGGGGGTATGGTGAGTGGGTCATGATTTTGGGCTAAGGGGACCCGAAATCATGTCGTGCTACCACGTGAGAAAAAAATAGTGGCCATTAAAACCACCTTTTCGAGGGGTCTTGCCTGCATTAACTAAAAACAGTGAAGGGGGCTCAAAATGGATCCTCCATCATTCATCTCAGTGGGGTTGATCTTGACCGTCGGAAATTAGAGGGTGCTTAAATTGTGCTTGATGTGATGTTTTGTTGCTTCTGACTTTATAATAAAATCATGCGTTGTTGATTATTTGCAAGATAATAAAGTTTATCAACATAATTAAACCTCGACTAAGGAATTTAAGCATTATTTAAACTAAATAACAAATTTCAAAGGCGCATTTCAACTAGCAACCTTAATTTTTATTTTCTAAAGAATTTTTTTTTGTTTATTGCTTATCTAACATTTTATCATTTGCCTTCCTTTTTTAGAGAAACTACCCTAAAATTTTATATGATATGGACCTAAAATAAAAATGATTCCTAACATTTTTTATTTTCAATTTTCCTTTTAGTCCATACCCTAGCTTATCATTTTACAATGGTATTTTTTATTTTTTTTCAACTAATGGCTAACTTATCAAAAACAAAGATGCTACAACACCCTATTGGAAATAGAGGAAAAGGTAGAAATAAATTTGTATCAAGGTGAGATTGACACACTAAAGCTAAATCATTGGTTGTAGCATTTAGAATTATATCTAAGTGTTCATCATATAGAGGAAGAATAGAAGATTTCATTTACTTGGTTGAAATTAGAGGGCCATGCCTTAACTTTGTGGGTAAGAAACACGAAAACCCTGAGGTTGGAGGAATATCCTCTAGAGACTAAGTGGGAGGGTTTCAAAAGCCTCATAAATTCACAATTTTACCCTATCGGGTACATAGAGGACCAGTGGATCTGGTGTCACTATTTTAGGCAGAAGAAAGGGTAGATTGTACAGGAGTAGTCCATATATTTCAAAAAATGGCCATAATGTTGGGTATCTCCCCAAACAACCTAGATGTACTCCTGAAGTATTTGATGGGTCTACACAACCACCTACAAAAGTAATTGATGTTGTTTAAATCTAGATCGATGGACAAAGCTTACACAAGAACAATACCTAGAGAACATAAGCGAGAAGAAAAGGAAATCGAGTGGTTCGAAGCAGAAGGAGTACCAAGGTGCTTCTAAGGAGGGGAAGAAGAAGTGGAAAGGGTGAACATATAAAAGGATGGAAGCCACAACTCACCAGTGCAAAGATCCCAACAACCACTAAAATAATTGTAAGATTGATGGTTGTACAGAGGCAAAGTGTTCCAAGTTGCATCCAAAGCTTAACTTGAAGATAAAAAAGAAAGATATAAAGAAGAAGAATCTCATGGCCACTGATTCAAGTAACTGGGTTGAAAATAGCTCAAACGTGGATGAGAATATCATATATACATCAATGTAGAAGGAGGTGAACCTAAGTAGCCTTCAACAACAGGAAGAGAAGGAAATTACCAAACTATTCCACATAAAGATACAAGTCAAGAAGACAAAGATTAATGCTTTATCTAACTTGGGATCACAGGAAAATATCATTGTGGCAAAGATAGTCAACAAATTGGGATTGGAAGTTCATGATCATACAAGCCCATATCCATTAGGATGGGTGCAATGTTCTAGTAGTTGTCACAATTTCTTCTTCACCTCACTTGCTTTTATAGTAGACTACCTATACACCCCAATATTTGGTAATGGGGATTCTGGCAATAGATGCATCTCATGTTCCACTTCTCTCTTGGGTGGTAACCCTTTAGGTTCCTAGAAAACATCCTCGTATTCTTGTAGCAACTCTTCTAGTTGTTGTTTTGGTTTTGAGTACACCCCTCCATGGATGACTATTCTCTCACTGACTCTTCTATTGATTGATTTTCTCTTAAAAACAATAAAGCATACTTCTTTCTAGAACTGGTCATTTTGTGGGCTTCATTGGCACTTATAAGTGAAATTTTTTACTTACCCTTGTGTGTGTTGATGGTGAAGGATTTTTCATGGAACAAGTATTAATTACACATTGTGCACAATTAGTTATATTTATATTAACACATTACATATTAATATTAATATACATGTATAGTGTTGAAATAATTTACATTTTTATTATATTTATAATTGCTTTATCTTAAACTTGAGTGTTACTTAGATTTGAATGGGCTCTTTTGGATAAAAGGAGTCATTCATGGAGTTTAGTGTAGAGATTTGAGGTGCAAAAGAGAAGCGGAGGAAGAGATTGGGGGTCATTCACGGAGTTTTAAGGTTGAAGCGGTAAATAGGTCACTTGACATTTTCACTATAAATTTTCTTCTAAGAGGTTTTGGAACTTAATATGAGAGAGTGTTTAGAAGGGAGCAAAGAAGCTTTAGTATATACATATCAACTAATAGTTAAATATTCTTACCATGCACTTGGCCAGAGGGAAGTTTGATGAATTCGAAAGTAGACTTGGATTGATACATAATTCCTTCCTCACTAAGAAGAAGCTTTTAGAATTATTGCTTGAATATGAATCTCTACATAGGTTTAGTGTGAACAAAGAAGATGTCATTTCAAATATTTTGGAAAAAGCAAATTTAAAATAGTAATTTTATTTGAGAATTGACTTTATTAAAAATGTGAATCTCATATTTAGCTTAAATAAGTCTATAAAGCTATGTTTCATGCATGCATGACATGGAATAGGAGTAAACTAAAAAATATATTAGGGCTTTGGTCTTGGCAGAAAGTATAAAGATAGGTGGAGATAGTGGTTTTCACACAAACTTGAGAAATTGAGCAAGTTGTGAGACAGAGAGAGATAGATGGAGAACCAAGGAAAGATGCATTTTTGACAATGCATGCTTCCATATAGATATCGTACAATTTTGTACAATCATATGGAACAATTTCATTTGGTCATATGATTTGCACTTGTAAAACGTAGTTGGTATGAGGCCATGATTTGCACTTCTAAACGTAGTTGGTATGAGGCCAAAATATGGTTGAAGATCCCTCCTTGATCCTTAGGAAGACTGGATATCTTGCTTATTGGGTGAGGATCATAATCTTATGAAGGAATAATTATAGTCGATGAGCACTTTAATCACCGAGTGGGATTGTTGTACATTTTTACTAGTAATGAGGATGCGTTCCGGCCGACGTGAAAGGTCAGACGTGATGACCTGACGTTTCCGGACATGAAAGGCCAATGTGGTATAAATCAAAGGGCAGTTTTCTATTTTCAAAAGCATAGAGTGAGAGTGAAGGAAGTATATAACGTTCATAGAGCACCTGCAATGCCCAATTCGACGAGGAGGAAGAGCGGGTATTTCATCGCAAGTCTCAATGGCACCGCTACAATCTCAAGAGAGAGGTATATGCATTAATTAATTAATTTGTTATTCATCACGCCTCTGAATAGAATGCAATGGACAGTATAGTATTTTAAGATTTATCTGTCTTTTACTTTAACTTGTGAAATGTATTTCATCTTAACGGAAATTATTAATGCATTCTCAATTTCTTAGGCTTTTCGTGATGAACGGTCGAAGAGGAAGCAGATGTATGGCAGTGGCCTGTTAAGCAGCTCCTCCGAATCACCACAGTGGGATGCCACCCGCTGCTTCATATGTGATTTCGGGGCAGATGCAGGGACCGTTGAGAGGTGTATAGAGCATATGCACAAGCAGCATGGCCTTTTTATTCCTCATGCCGAATCTTTGAAAGATCCCCGAGGATTACTCAGTTACCTTGGGGTTAAGGTATGTTTATTTATATTTCATGAGAATATGCTGTTTCTCAACATCATATGTATGTAAATTATGTCATATTATTTCTCCTCTTTCAACTAATTTCAAGCTCAGAATTGGAATTGAAGTCTTATTCTCTTTTCCCTTTTTCCTTTTTTATGCCATCGCAGGTTGCCAACGGTTTCATTTGTTTGTATTGCAATGAGGAACGACAACCATTTTCAAGCCTAGAAGCTGTTAGGAATCATATGTTCTCTAAAAGCCACTGCAAATTACACTATGGAGATGGAGATGAAGAAGAAGATAGGCATTTAGATCAGTTTTATGAAACGCAAATAGTGGCTGCACAAAAAGAAGTTGAATTCGAGTTGGGGTTAGGAGGTACTGAACTAGTCATCAAGAGAAAGTCTGAAGATGGAACAACATCAGAGTCAAACAAGATACTTGGTTTTCGTCAATTTCTTCGTTATTACCATCAGAAGCCACGCCCCACAGCTGACAGAGATCATGTTATTCCTGCTGCTGCATTACAACATAGCAGGCATCGAAACATGTGTTTGCAAGGAGTGCTAACTAAAGACAAACTTGACCAGATATCGCGGCTGCGCAATCAAGAAACTAGAAACTACCGATCTCGTGATGCAAAATCTAGCTATCGCCAACCCCGTCCAAACAAAATAAAATCTTTCCATAAGTAGTATTACTAATTCAAATATCCTACCTCCTACCTACATTGACATGGCAAACATTTTTATACTCAATTACAAAAAATGATATTTTACTGGTGTTATTATTATTATTTTATTATTTTAAAGTAGATGGCTCATATTGAAATAATTATAATTTAGTTCAGATGAGCATTGAAATATTTTATTTATGACAAACATTTTTTTTTCACTACAAAATAATTTTACAATCCACTTTACACCATCTGCATTTAGTAAAATTAAAACACCAATAAAATCACCAAAAACATTAATTTCTCAACAAACTCAACTACCAGAACCATTAACAACTACCACATGACTTATGAAATAGTTAAATCAAACCCATGTCCTGGTGTGAATATAAGATCAAAATCTGAAAATATACTCCAATGACCTTTACCATTTGGAATCATTTTGACGTAGGAAGTTTTACCTCACGTAGAATATGGTCACATTGGAGACATTTTTGCCAGATACCTGAATGGGATGGGCTTCCTTTTTCTTCACAATTGTCTGCAGCCCAAACTGTACCATGATTCAACACTCATCTCCCATGAGTTGATCGTCATTGCTACATAACTTTCTGCCCCCAAAAAAGAAACCTCCATTGCCGAGTTCATCTTATAAAAACCACATATATAAGAATACATAATACTTCTAGATCTGAGAATAGTGGATCTAGATTACTAAAAATAGTTGATACAACTAATAACCTAGGAGCTCACACAATTACACGTCATGACAACATGGAAGCCATGGAAGCATTATTTCCAATATTAATCAATTTAATTTAAAGGAAAAAATACATAACTATTTTGTAGATAAATCTCAACCTTTGATTTTTGTATGCTACAAAAAATATTATAAAATATTTCATGGAGGTGAAATCAACACCATTCACCAAATAATTATTGATAATTAAATTAAAACTAGCATTTACACTAGATGTTGCAAAGGAAACTCCCTAAGGCATAAACTAAGGAACAATAGCGACATGGGAATGGGAAAATCAATGCACCTTTAGTAGGCTCCCTCGCTTATTTGGTCCATTCTACCATGTCTTGAACTACCTTTCCCTCTGTACCTCCTTATGTAAACCAGAGGAGGAGGATGGATGGAAGAACTATCTTCATGTCCACCTATTTGGTTTCAATTATGTGTTGTAGTGAAGTAACTATATATCTATAGTAATGTTTTAAAAGAAGTATTCTAAGAAATCAAGCTTATCTCCCTAAGTATCTTACCCTTCGGACCTCTTTATCTAAACTAGAGGAGGAGGATGATAGATGGAACTTATCTAAACCAAAGGAGGAGGATGATAGATGGAACTTTGAATTGTAGTGAAATAACTATATATCTATGGTAGTGCCCTTGGAACAAGTGTTCTGAGCTGGCCATAACATAGTCTACCATTGTATTCAAAAGTATAGTAAAGACAATGGTGGGACTACCAAATCTCTTCACAAGTGCTTGGAATCAGCTCTTAAAGAGTTAGAGAGCGTTGGCTAAGTGTTTGATAAAAAGTTTGAATGTGAATGTGAAGTGATTGACAAAATACTTGCATGCCAAGTATTAATGCTTTCTTATGAAGTGGTTATTGGGATGAAATTAAATAGAGAATGTTATGATCACATTGATAGTGTTCAAATCATTATCATGTTAATAGGGAAAATTTCAATTTTATGGGTTTGGTTTTTTTGATTAAACATAAATTGGAACTCAAGTAGGGGATCTCAATGGTCAAGTATCAACTTATTTTTGAAGGTAAACAACTTGATGATAATTATTTATTGTTTGACTATGAAATTGTAAAAGATTCAACCCCTTAGCGGTGCCATGGGTAATTGTGGATCATCCTCAAACCCTCTTTCCTTTAAGGATGTGGTTCAGTGTTATCAATCTAATTCAATCACTTCAAACCCTTTATGCCTAATGATTCTATTATGGAGAGATTCAAAGAGGTTCTCAAGTGGGAGGTTACACATTTGCTTTCATTTTACCAACCCTCTTTGCTAATCTATATATTCAATGGTTTATAGCCTTCTACTTAATATTATCAATGAAATTTCAACATAGACACAACATTTTGAGAGTGATCTCTACTCCAATGTTTGTTTATACTTACTTTGAAAACCTTATTGATTTTCAAAGTGCCTTAGAGGAGGGTCCCTAATTTTGGTATTAAGTAGGTCTTTTTGTTACTCCTTTGTTTTCACTTTCAATATATCCTTCTATTTTTCCCATAAAAAAATCCCAGTTGGGTTCAACTCCCATATCCACCCCTTCATATTTGGAACTTATTAGTGGTTAAAGATATTGGCAACACTTTGGGTAGTTACACCAAATCCTATTTAAAGAGGATTAAGTTAGGTCTTTTCACATATGCTACGATATGTGTCATGATTAATATTGATTAGTTGGGATCTACAAAACAAGATGTCCATACAAAAGGAAAACTTTAGATGGGTTCAAGTTCTTGGTTATAAGAAGACCACTTTTTAGTGTTAGCAATACTAACACCCCCATATCTTCTAGATTATTTTCCTCATTCACATGATTATTCAAAGAGGAAAAAAAGTCATCAATCCTAACCAAAATGCTGGAAAATATATGAGCAGTTTCATCCAGAGGATGAAGTAAATAAGAATGATGTGAATCAACAATGCCATTTTCCAAAGAAGTAGAGCATTATTTATCTGTAAGTGTCCATTGAAGATATAGGAGAAGACATGAATATCAGACTTTCCTCATCAATAATGAAGCTATAATAAAACTAATGTTTGTTTTTTTTTTTTTTGAATGTTGAATTCATTTTTACTAAACATAGTATCACTTATACATAAATATATATATAAAACCTTTAGACTTGCTAAGTCAAAAATGTAAAATGTAAAGAAATCCAATGACAAGTTTCCTTTTGAGATCAACCCAAGCTAATGCTTTTTTTCTGAATGTTGAATTCATTTTTACTAAAGATAGTATCACTTATATATAAAATATATATATAATACCTTTATACTTTCTGTTAAGTCAAAAATGTAAAATGTATAGAAATCCAGTGACAAGTTTCCTTTTCAGATAAGAATGGTGGATTTCTTTGACTTGTTGGAAGGAAATAATAATGTGGCGCACATTTAAATGGTGCACTATGAAGTTCAGATGGACGAAATTAGTAGGCAAAAAATGATACAGAAAGAAATTGGACATTCTAAAAAATATAATATAATCTAACAGGAAAATTCATTTAGATAATGAAAGGGATCCACATAATAGCACCCATAGCAAGCCAAAAGCGACTCAAATCTGATAGATGACCATTTGCGCATTAATCCCATTTTTGGGAAGTCTGAATTCATATCAAGAAGGTTTGACATTTGATGAGGATGACATAGAAACCTAAGAATATGCTATATACCTGGTTAGATTGTTGTTAAAAGGAATATAAATCGGTTTTCATGAATGGAAGGTATTATCAGAATCATATAACATTTGACTTATCAAAGCTAATTTGATTAAATACAAACGTCATGATGCACCTAACCACCTTCAACTGTGTCATAATTTTTCTGAACAAGGAAGGATTTGAGGTATAGTGCAATCTGAAACTTCAGGGTTTTTTCCCTCCAATATGTTCCTTTTATGTTGGTTTTTTAACTTGGGACTTTGTGGAGATGTTAAGCTTTGTGTATACACTTTTATGTCTTCAACTATTTCATTGATCATTTTTGCAGGCTTCCATATATAAAATTATTTGAAGTGAGTGCTATATTTTTACATATTTATTTGAAAATATGCCTACCAGTTGTGTTGATCAATATTTGCAAACTCCCTCAACTGCCAAAGACTTGAGATTTTCAGCACAGGAGATTTCAAACAAATCTTCGGAAACATAGATGGAACATGTCTCCTTCCCAAGGCATGCCTACAAAGCCCATGATCTTACGTCAGAGATAGCGACTATATCGAACTGTGCATGAAGAACAAAGGAAAAATGGAGCTCACCGATTGTTGTGAGTTCTATGAGCACCATTGTATTTCTCTCCAAAGTTTCAAACCATAGAAGTAAACTGGAGTGATATGAGGAAAAACCATGAAGAGAAACCACAAAACCCTGGAGAAGTTTCAGAGCAACATTTCGCGGTGGCAGAGGACGAGAATGAGGGTTTGGGTGATCAGCTAGGGGGAGGCAGCACCTGGAAGTAGTGCCAAGAAAGAATTAGTGTGAGCAAGGGCGGTCGACCTGTGGCGTAGTGTCGAGCAAGAAGTAGTGTGAGCAAGGGCGATCGACCTGCTACATAGCGAGGTCACGAGACTTATAATTGTAACTAATTTAATACCGGTAGAATCAATCAGATGGTTGAAACTATTTTAATTGTCTAACACTTAAATCAAGGGCCCATGAATGTACACATACCTTTAGAGGGGAGTTGATTTCAAAGGGGAATGCCTTACGATGTAATCATGACAGCTTTAATCCAAAATAGAAATCCCTGATAACATAAAATATTTTACAAAATTGTTTTTTTTTTTAGTATAAAGAAGAACTTGTAGCAAAAACTTATAATTATTGTTTCCATTTAAGATCACATACCATTATAGCTAGTAAAAGTCACCTTGGCTTAACCCACACATCATATTAGCAAGGATAACAAACATTTGAACCAAAGTGTATGCCATTATCATCATAAGTTCTAAAACCTCAAGCTATTTGTCACATACCTTCCAATATCAATATTATATTAAAAACAATTTTTGATTAATTTTTTTCATACAAATGTTTTATATTTTTTATATATAAATAATTGTAAAATGTGTAATTACATCATAGTTTCTAGTTTCTAATTTGATTATTGATTTTCAAGAAACTTCACTAACCACTATATCTTTGTATACAATTGATTATAATTAAAATAAAATATTTTGATGTGGGATGAGAACATTGGTTACTCATTGGTTTAGCAAAAAAAATCATTAATGTACTTTAAACGTTTTATATTTTTATTTGTTTCTATTCATTTTGTATGACATACAAAATTTCATAGTTATATTGGATTTTTATTTATAATTGGGATCATGTAAATTTAAAATATATTTTTTAATTTTAAAAAGTTTTTTAAAGTTATTGAATGGACTATTTATTAATATGTAAACCAATTTCCTACATACACGTAATTATTTTAAATTATTTTTTTATTCTTGAAAAAAATTACAAATAATTTTTCACAAGTTGTCCATTAAAAAACAACATTGTATGAATGTCAAAACTTAATCTAAATTGAGCTTGAATAACTTGATTTAGAGACACAATCTACTATAAATACTAAAATAAATACAAAATTATTGCTCGACTTACATAATAGTTTGTATGGCACGTTCATATGATTGTATGAAATTGTTCTATATGATTGTACAAAATTATACGATGTCTATATGAAGCATGTATTATAAAAAAATGCATTGTTGCTTGGTTTTCTCTTTATCTCTATCTCTCAACTTGCTCATTTGCTCAATTTTGTGTTAAAACCACTATCTTGACTTATCTTTAGACCTTCAGCCAAGAACAAAACCCTGATCTTTATAGAATTAATAGTTAAATATAAGATTCATTTCTTTTAATAAAACCAATTCCCAAATAAAATTACTATTTTAAATTTAATTTTTTGAAAATATTTGAAATGGCATTTTATATGTTCACACTAAACCTATGTAGACATTCTTATTCAAGCAATAATTCTAAATGCTTCTTCTTAGTGATGAAGCAATTATATACCAATCCAAGTATACCTTTGAATTCATCAAACTTCCCTCTTTCCAAGTGCTTGGTAAGAATATTAACTACTAATTGATATGTGGGATTATACTAGAGCTTCTCTGCTCCCTTCTAAACCCTCTCTCATATTATGTTACAACCTTTGAAACATCTTAGAAGAAAACCTATTTACCCCATAAATCAATTTTTTTCTACAACCTTTAAACTCCATGAATGACATCAAATCTCTTCCTCGACTTCTTTTTTGCACCTCAAATCTCTACACTAAACTCCATGAATGACTTCTTTTCTCCAAAGGAACCCATAACTACAACTTCTTCAAGCTTCAACCTTTAAACTCCATGCATGACTCTCTTTTTTCGAAAGGAGCCCATCTCTACACTAGAGCTTCAAATCTAAGTAGCACTCAAGTTTAAGATAAAGCAACTAAAACATATATAAAAAAATGTAAATTATTACGTCGTAAGGCGTTCCCTCTGGGAAGAACTCCCCTCCCATGCCACATGTGCCTTCATGTATAATTGATTTGAATGTTAGATGATAGAAATAGCTTGGGACATTTGATTGATTGGACAATTATTAGTCAGTTATGAAATCCTCCCCTATAGAGCTCGGTCGCAAACGACTCTAAAAATGAGCAACAAGGTAATTAAACACAAGGTTCCAGTAATTGCTTAGTCTGTGGAATTTCCAGGGGACAAGCTGCCAGATTCTTGACTCCGTTCTTTAAGGTAAACCTAGATGTTTCTTTCTTCTCTGATGGGTACCAACGGTTTACATTGAACAATTTATAAGTTTTATTAACAGTTTATGGTTTATGTACAAAGTTCTGATGGGGTTGATTCACTACCCCTAGTATGGTATAGTGCATGATCTTTTCCACATAAGTTATTCTTATAATGGTGACTCTATTTGTAGGGTTTCTTGTTGGAGTTCTCCTGTCCAGCTAACTAGCTTCAATGACTTCTAATGAAATTTATTTTATTGTCTCCTTAAAGTGGTCGGGCTATGCTACAACATGGATATGTTTGGTTATTCCTGCAGGTAAAGCAGTCTAACATTAACTTTTGCTCATGGCTCCTTTCCAAGTTTTCATTAATAACAACTCCATCATGAATTTGCACTTGTAGTATTACATTTCTATTCAGTTTTTCATAAGTATATTTAAAAAAAATGTGAACCTGTCTCTTTGAATAGCCACTGAAAATAATTTCTGCTAGGTAGATTTCTGCTGATTTTTTTGATAGAATTTATTCAAATAACTTCATCGAATGTTCAAGATTTAGAGCTTTGGAAGATGGTTGGAAATAATCCCAACTTTTTCATTAAATGAATTTGTTTATCATTTTTGGAGTAGAAAAGAAAACCCATAGAAGATGTCGAAAATAATTCTATCTATTTCATTAAATCAATTTGATCGCGTCATTTCTGGAGTACGAAAAGAATACAACATTGAAGCAAGACTAATGGGTTAAAATTGTAATATACAATCATTTTTTATCCATAACATCAAATTTCTATATTTTCAATGTTGTAAGCTATGTAATCTATGTTTTGGATCTCTGAGTAAGCATATCTGCATTTGACAAAATTGTTGAGTAGAATATATTCAAAATTTAATGTTGGATGATACAAAAGTCATTGTATTACCTGCAAATTATGTTTTCTTGTTCAAATAGCTTAAATTGATGTGATTCAAATGATAAATGTCGTAGATTTTCCTTTTGGGAGGAAAATACTTCAACATATATACATTTTGTGTTCCTAGAATATGGTCAAATCATGTAAATAAATCAGAGTCTATATGCAAAATTTATGCCACTGAAAATTTGACTTTCTTGTTTTGATCACAATAATTATGAGAGGATGCCACTTCAACTCCCATTATTCATGAAAAAGGGGCTAGTCACATTATCATGATGAAGAATACTATATAATATTCAATGTTATAACTCTAGTTAAGAGCTAAAGTAGTCAAAACTAACCACTAGTAGGCTAGTGAATTGTGTTATAACCGAGCCACTAGGAGGAAAGGGGTTAAATTCTATTCTAATGCGTTTTTTTCCATAGAAAAAGAGAGTATAAGAGAAGGATAGACAAAGAAAATAGAGAAAAATTGAGCATTGTAGAAACCCACGAGCCACATGCTTCACTTCTTTGTACTTGCATACATTTTCAATTCAAAGAAAGAGAGCAAAGTAGCCTCACCTTCTAGCTAGTCTTTCTCTCAAAATGGTTTCTCGATATATAACTTGTGTCAATTTTGGTTTGCAAATTTTTATTTTCTTGTTGTATATTTTTTGCATAATTATAATTTGTGTCCATACAGAATAAACAATAATTAATAGATCCAAAAATCTAAGGAAAATAAACCCTCATAATGTAGATTTCAGATTTTATAATATATTTTAATAGATCTATTACGAAGAATTGTCATGTGGAATATCCATGGTAGTTTATGGTTCATATTGTATCAACATAGGTTTCTCTAGGTATACTGTGGGGAGTTGCATGGGATCCATATCAATTAAGCCAAAAGTAACAAAACATTAGTCATGGCCAAGAAATTTGTGAATAACCCTCCTAATCCCTCCAAGGAGAGGTTTTCATGAAAAGAAGCACAAGTTGTAGATATAAAACATATTGTGAGCCTCCTCATGGAATCCCTAACCAATAAGATCAATATTCGGAGAAGAATGGGGTTCCCAAATTAGAAGGGGGATAAAGATATCGAGAAGAAATAAAGGAGTCGAAGAAGGAACCCAAAAAGAAATTAACCTAGTTTAAGTGATGTGAACCATTCATAATCCCTATGTTGTACCTCTGAGATGATAATGGTCAATTGATCATGCCAGAGCATCTACGATATTTTTTTTTTGGGTTTTGGGTTTTAACGGAGGACCAATGCATAAAACAAATGATAAGAATGATGTATTTAACCCTTTATATAGTACTAATATATAATCGAAGGGTTGTTATTTAACTCTACATAGTTATTTAAATTGATAAGATGTACGGGAAGAACAATAAGGAGATATGATTACTTTAAATTTCAGATAGAAAGATAAATCATCATAAGTGGGAAAACCTTTGACCAATGTTCAAAAGTTAAACAAAATATGATACTAACAATTTTATGATTTATAGGGAGCCTTTCAGAAAAACAGTCCAATATCTCAATCTCTTTATAATAATAACTTCAGAAGGAATTTTAAGAATAATTGTGACACATTTATTCTTACCTAATATCTCTGTAAAACTTAAACATATGCAGAATGAACAAAGTGAATGAAACACATGAAAGAGTTACAGAAGAAAACGAGACTGTATGAGATCAAATTCAAAATCCTTTGCTTTATTATCAGTGATCTAGAAAAATCTTGTACATCACTACTTACAAAATTGCTTATGGAAGGGTATGACCCTTGATAACTTGGAAACATAGTTATTTATACTATCTTAGGACTAGACAAAATATCTTAAAATATCTTAAACTAATTTACAAAAATAGCCTGATATAAAATAGGAAATATGAATTGTTGCACGATCTGTCCCTATTTTGTTGTAGACTGTTGGTAACTGTTGACAATTGTTCTTGGATGTGATGATGTGTTGTATGAGTCATCCTTTTCCTATTTGGATAAAAGGTTAATTAATTCTTTCACACAATTGATTCCATTTATTATCAGATGGAATTTCTAGATTTACCATCCTTATATAAACCTCATCGACCTCAGTGCACTTTTCAAAGGTGGGTTTTACTAGAAAGAGGATTTTGACGTCGTGACTAATGGTTAAATTTGGATCCAATGCTTCCAAAAATTCATTCCCTGTAATTTATCCCTTGATTTGTGAAAACTGTGATTTATTAGGAGCAAAAGTATACAACTTTTCACTATAACTTTCTAGTTTTATTAACTGATCATTAACAGATGTTAACTATGGAAACCATTTCTTACTTAACCTACTGAACTTTGAATGAAACCTTTGGAAAATAATGTCCAAAGCTTTACATTTGGTTTCCAGCTGAGTCAATAGGTTCTTCTTCTGCGGGACTTTCTTTATCTCTAAAATGGTACCTGTCCTATCAGTGATATTTATTTCTTGTAGCTCTTCCTTTCTTTAAGAATTCAATACCTTGATCATAGATGTGGGTTCTTTAGGCTTTTTATACAAGGCTTCCTTTTGACTTTCTATCTCAGTCCTGCATTTCTCAATTAGTTCTTGTTGTTCAAAAATATTTTTAATAGAAGGCCATATTTCTGAAATAGAGTTAGCAATATTAAACCAAATGTCTTCTTTGGCTTGGGTCAATGTATTTGCCATGAATGTTTGATCTTCTAAATGTTTAACTTTCTGCTCGAGCCTATATGTCCTCTACATCTCTTCAACATACATTGTATCTTTTTTTATCTTGTTTGTTTCCAAAGCCTGAAACTTTTGAAGCAACTTGTCATATTGCTGCTTTTTTTCTTGCAGCTCCAATGATAGCTTTACATTTTCTACTGCTAGGGAAGTTTAATTACTTGTAGAAGATGAACTAGGTTCTTCTCTAGTGATGGGAATTAGTTTAGAAAGTGTCATGGTAGTGGTGGTCATTGTTGAGAATAGAATTTCTCCTGATTGCATGTGCATGTCCATTTCATCGATAGGGTGAATCTGATTTGCATCAAAGGATAAAATTGTCTTTTGTAGTCATCATCTGACTTAGGAAATGGAGCCTGCACCTGTAGGAAGGCCAACTGCATCCTCCCTTTCTCACTGTCAAAGACAGAGAGAATTTTGTGTTGTGATGTAGATGTCTGTTGGAAAATACTTTTGGTGGGGGGTGAATCAGTATTCCTTAGAAATTAACACTTTTAAATATTTTCATAGCATTAGTTAATCTTCAATTATTATTAACGTTTATGAGTAATAACAGTAAATAAAAGAACCTAGGAGGCACAAATATTTTAGGTGGAAAACCCCCTTCGCATCAAAAAACACCTAACGCTTTTCTAAAAAATTCTTTAATCTTCAGCCCCAATTGAAATGAAAGCAACAAATTCCTAGAATTCTAGAAAAGGATTCTTCTCCATCTCCCACTAGATGGACGCTTCAATGCTCAAGATTCTTCAGTAGTCAACTGAACGGATGCCCCAAAACCCAATGGTCTACAACTCACCCTAGCACCACCCTACCACGCTGAAGTTTTCACAGGCTTGAACCTGTTGGTGACTTCATGCACCAGCCTAGCACCACCCTACCACCCTATAGAAGAATAAAATAAGATTGGACTCTCGTACCAGGGAAAATTGTCCACTTTACAATGATATAGAATGATGTAGAAAAAGAAGACACACTAGGCCATAACTGCAACTATGACACAACCACCTAATGATGATCCTAGACCTCCCAACACTGCCTCTTCAACTCTTGGCAGATAGACACTTGTAAAACTTTTACAATGATGCTTTTACAATGACTTTGTACAATGATACTTTTACAATGATTGTATGCAATGCTTCCCACTTGAAGACTTCATATGGTGAACTTCTTGTTGTTGTTCTACACCTTGATTACTGCTCTTGTCATGCTACCCTTTCTCACTCTTCAGAACATTATATTATTCATTGAGTATTCCCTTGATGAATATATAATACCTACAAAAATTCTTCAAGGAAATACCCATGACATGATAATAGCAAAACTTACCTCATCTTGCAGAGCATATGCCAGTGCTAAACAAAAGCAACAAATTAGAATACAAAGAACCTAATGAAATTAAGAAATGAACATGCATATATAGAAGATACCTGTGGCTTACCTCTACTACATCATTTTGTTGCACCTTACTCTTTGCTACCCTAGAAAGTCTAGTCCTTTGCACCCCTTGACAACACTTGATCTAGTTTTTCTTGCCTTCTAGGAGCACGATATTTAATCTAGTTTATCTCTGTGATTTCAGATCCCCAATATGTGATCTTCGGTCCTGTATTATCCCTCTGAGTCTTCTTTCCAATTCCACAGGTGTGACCCGATTTGGACTTTTCAAGGCAAAGTTATGCTCAATCTCTCGCAATGACCTAATTATGGACTAGTTCAGTAGAGCGAACTTGTATGGCATGCCACATGTCACTGTTTCCTCCTTCAGCTCTACAATTGATACACAGAAAACTAAAGTCCATGTACTATCTATTATAGACATATTTGGCACTGCAACCCCAATCACATATGTCCATAAACCAAGGGATTCTGAACCCCTAAAAGTGTTGTTTCACACCCTAAAGGAACAAGGTCAGGTGATTATATCATCTCCTAGAAGTTCTCCATGAAAAACTACTCAGAACTGGTCAAAGCTGGACCATACAAACTGCTCCATGCATAGGGTGCATTGCATCTCACCTATTACACACGGGGGTTGCGATGCATACTGAAAATCCCTTCTGTAGGGTGCGATAAGCGAGCGAAGACAAATAGCAGAAGCAGTTTGCTAAGTGGAAACTCAAAGAATCTTCTGGAAACTTCTCATTTGACACTTGCCTCTCTGAATTCGCCGAGGGATGAGTAAGAGATCTGAAATCTCCAAGTGGAACCAAGAACTATCAATGAAATGACACTAATCAAAATCCCAGAAGCTGACTCACTCTCCTGTAAACATCTATATATGGATCCCTCATCCTAGAGATCCAGAGGCTGGAATTTTGTAATTTGCAAGGAAGTACTGTTGGTTTCTCTTTGAAAACATTGTTGGGTGATCTTGCTTTGTATGAGCTGAAGAGGGATTTCATGCTGGGAGGATGATGCTGGATCAGACAGCTTGGTTGTAATCCTATCTTCTACTACTTCTATCAATAAAGCTATTTGAGTTTTCCTCCATATGCTTGTATATCTCTTAATCTTGTATTTGTATATGCATTTATATGGTTAATGTACATCTGATCCTACATTGTTTATGGTTATATATCTCTACGCTTTGATGGTATTTTGCTGCTTTGACTCTACAGGTGTTCTTTGAATCAGGACAAGTGAGAAAGGAGTGGCGAAAGCTCTATCAAGGGAGAGAGGAAACGAGCAAGGAGACTAGCGGAAGACTGAGGTTGGTACTCTCTGCTTCTCTCTCATCTATCTCTCATAAAGGAAAACACAAGTGACTTTAGTTTGTTTGTTTCTAAGATAGCTACCCGTCTTAGTGGGACTAGTATCTCTGAATGGACACTAGTTTTCCCGATAACAAAATGGCGACTCCACTGGGGAGCGAATAGTTTGTTTGTTTTGTTATTGTTGTTTGCTTTTTAAACCACAGACGGAGCCTAAAGTCAAGCCAACTAGCCTTCGAACTGCTTTTGCTATGCAACTGCAAAGTAGATCAATGCCGCTTCATTCAATCTCCGGGTTGGTTTATGAACTGAACATCTGGCTTGCAAACATCCTAAGTGCCCTGGTGGTAGCTCAAAAAACATCATTAGATCAGCCCCTATACTTTGTGTTTACTGACAATCATTAGCTCAGCCTAAACCCCTGAACTTAGCTACAAACTGTGAGTGAAAACCAATTTCAGTCTCGTCCCTGGACCATCGCATTGTCTCTTCTTGGAAATCTGGATGCATCGCGCCTCCCGTGTGTTGCAGGTGAGATGCATCCCTGTTTCCCTGTGTTACAGGTGCGATGATTGAATGAGATTGTTTCTGCCTCCAGATTTTGGTTTTTTCTTCATTGTCTTCAGCTTTATTCAATATTTTTGCTATCTATGATCAGTATATCTCTGTTGAAACCATCTTCCTTTGCATTATTCAGCCTCCACCAGAAGGAATTGTGAATTTTTTTTTATGCATTTTTCATCATTTACAGTCTCCTTTTCAAATAGTAGCTTAATCGAACCGTCATCTTTTGATTTGAAAGTGTCGCAAGTGTCATTTTCAGTCAAGAAAAAGAGTTTCGCAAAGCATTCCTCTTTTAGATAGTCGATTACACTATTGCCATTGTATTTGATTTGAATCATTAGTTATTAAAGTGTCGAAATCAATTTTAAATTCAAAATCGCAAAGTGTCGACTTGACCTTACTTTCGTTTTTTGAAAAGAAAATTGTTAGTACTATTGCTTTGAAAGAAGATAGTTCAGATCTATACTTAGTTTTCTTTTTGTCATTCTCACATTAAGGAAACTGAAAAACAATACATGCATGTGCATTTGCATTAAGACTGCATGCTGAAGTTGATTTAGGAAAAGTGAATCTAGTGTGTGCTCTCTACTCTATGTTGAAAGAATTTCATTTCTCTCTCCTTAGTAGCTAGGATTTTCATTGCAAGAAGAAAGTAAACGACTTTTTATCATCTTAGATTGCATATTTAGGAATTGTATATCTACATCATGCGGTGAACCTTAAAGAAAACTTCTTAAGAAAGATCAACTGTAAAATAAACTTCAATGAACATAAAAATGCTTTGGAACCTAACGCACAACATCTAGAAGTCTAGGTTAGAGACATATTTCGGCATCGTAAAGCCTAGTAACTATCGCTTTCATCGTAGGTTGGGTGATTCCTTCTCTTTGAGACGAAAAGTTCCAGTACGGACTTGTGCTCCCATGTACCATCGAGTATATATTGGGAAACCACAATAGGCTACATCCTTTATCCTTAGGAAGCCATGTTTGCCGCCCTATCAATTGCAATGCACTGAACACAGCATTCGGGAAGATTGACTGCCATACCGTAAAAAGTATTCTGCAGTTTTGCGATTGGTTTGGTAATCCCTCTGTCTAGATTTCCAGAGTAGTCACTTTTGTTCCTTTTCAGACTCCTTAAAAGAAAAGGTCCATCTGAGCACTTGTCACTTCAGGCTCATTAAAATCGAAGGTGACTAGAGTCATCTTTAGCTTTTTTTCGACTCTTAAAAATTGAAAAAGCAAGTTGTGTCAAAGCGTCATAAAATTTATTTTAATCGGAATAATGTCACTGTTCCCTCATTGGTCTTAGGTTGAGAAAATGGAGTCCACCAATCAAGGATTTCCCCTTGAGTGGAATCCTAGTCCCTTCTCCTCTTGGGGGGATGTTGGTGCTCCACACATGGCTACATTGTCCCTTCCAGGACTCACAATTGGCTTGCCAGTATGGATTTTCTCGACCTCTGTCATTCAAAACACTGCAATTCCTCAACAATCCAGCAACCAAATGATACTGAAGTTGCTCCCCTACCTTCTACTTCGTTTGTTTCTCCCTCTCCTTCTTCCTCTTCCCTTGGTGAAGCTAGTAACGCTAAAAACCAAGTAACTAAGAAGAAGAAGAAAGGGAAGGAGAAGAAGAAGAAGAATCCAATAGAAAAAGTGGGAAATCATGCATCATCTGGCGAAAATTCACACACTACACGTTCCAAACCTAAATCTCCATGTGTCATTTGCAAGGGAGACCACTATCATCGAGATTTTCCCTACATCCCACGAATCTTGAGGGACTAGTCTCCCCACTTGCACAATCCGGTGTCATCAACCTCTGACGATCATGTTGAGAGCACACCATCAACTAGCGAAAACACAGCCAACAGAAAGAAAGGAAGATCTAAATTTCCTTGTAGACTATGTGTTACAGGGAAAAGTGTCTATACAAAACTGCTTATCCCACTAAGGTGTGGTAGCTACCTTAGAAACAAACAAAGTAAAGCTACTTTCATTTTTCCTTTATGAAATATAGATGAGAGAAGAACAAAGGAGACCAACCTCTGTCTTGCGCTTAGCTCCTAGTTCGATTCCTCTCTCTTCTGATACTCCTTTGCTACTTGCTCCCTTGTACGCCTAGCTTCACAGAGTACCTGTAGAATCAGAGCAGCATAACACTATACAAGAACATGGATCTATAATCATAAACAATTTAGGATCAGATGTAAATTGACCATACAAATGCATAAAACATAAATGACACAAGAGTATGGAGGAAAACTTGAATAGCTTTTATTGATAATCAAGAAAGAGCCAAGGGAGTTACAACCAGTTGTTCTGACCCAGCATCATCCTCTCAGCAAGTAAGCCCTTCTTCACCTCACACAAAGCTTAGATCACCCAACACTATGATGTTGTCTCAAGAAACCAACAACAATTCCTTACAAGATGCAAAATTCCAGCCTATGGATCTCTGGGATGAGGGATCCATATATAGATATCTGTAAGGGAGATGAGTCAGCTTTTGATTTGATTAGTGTCTTCCCTCTGATAGTTCTTGCTTCCACTTGGAGATTGATGATCTCTTACTCATCCTTGGTCGAATTCAGAGAGGCAAGTGTCACAGGAGAAGTTTCTGGAAGATTCCATGCCTCTCCACCTTGAGGAATGACACTGCCATTTGTCACTTCTCGCCCATCGCACCCCATAGAAGGGCTTTTTGAAATGCAATGCACCCACAGAGTGTACTTAGGTGAGATGCAACGCACTTTGCCTATGGAGTAGGTGAAATGATCCTGTTTTGACCAGTTTTGAGTGGTTTTTCATGGAGAACTTCTGGGAGAAGCTGTAATCAGTTGACTTTGTTCCTTTAGGGGTTAGAACAACACTTTTAGGGACTTAGGAGCCCTTGGTTTATGGACATTTCATGCTTGGGGTTGCAGTGCCTAAAAATGTCTATAACAGTTTCCCACTAAAGCATGAGGTCGTTAATCTTTTTTGATGTCGGGTGAAATGCTTTATTATGAGGATCCGAAGTTCTTTCAAGCTGGGAGGAGACCTGTAATAAGATACAATACAATACATTATCTTCATAATTTTTCATGATCTAGCTGAGGCGGGCATTCCCATGCTCAGCTTTATAAATTCATTTTCATGTACATAGGACAGATAATCGTCTGAGTGTAGACTGATGATTCAAGTAGAGCCATCATCCCTTTGATTGGATGATTATCTGTGCAGCAACGATGTACATTTGATGTCTTTATTTCCCTGAATATATATCGCAGCCTGGATGGATGAAACTAGATCTAGGGTCTTCAATCTCGTTCGATCTTCACTCGAAGTACAAGTCTATCCATGTGAGAGATGTTCTGGAGTCGAACATGGAAAGACATCGCCTGATTACCAGCCAATGACGTAAGTTATTAACAGACGCGAGAGGAATCACCGATAATGATAATGACCCTCAAGGTACTGCAGTACAATTCACGTGGTGTGAATAAAGGACTTGGCGTCGAACACCACGCAAAATCTTTCGGTCGAAGGCCATTGATGTAAAGCTGTCGCCGGAAGTGAGAAACTTGCCATTGAGGCATGCAAGCTTCAAAGTACTGAACGAGGTGTTCCTAGATCGACTTCTTGGATAATGAGCTGATGTCGACAAGAAGTGATCCGTCATAGGAGGGCCTTAATGAATCCCACATCAATGACACGGAACGAAGCAAATGATTTTAATGGAGGTGAAAACGATCTGGTGATATAAGGTTCAGGGTGGCAGTCATGAAAGAATGGAGTGTAAATGTATTATAGCGGGTGAGACACAGGTGAATTCTCTGAATGACTTCTCTTGAACATATCGGTGACACTAACGTGATGGATTGGTAGCATTAACCCCAAATGTGGATGGTGTGATGGGACCATGGTGATGTGACCGGTGAATGAAACAACCCAACCCGACTTGGATGCGGAGTGAAAGTGTCATGTTCAAGAGTGACTTGCTACCAACAAAGTTTCTTCAAGTTTCTTCCCAATTTTTCCCCAGTCATTGCTGACCAGTACCTCTTTATTTTTGTCAAGCTTGAGGAGGATAACATATGCTTGTTCTATAATTTTCCCTTCGGGCAAACCCATCACTATTTTTTAACGAGCCTAGCGATAGTGAAACTCGTTCTTGTCTGCTATGGACAAGTTTGTCGCTATTAGGTTTTAACGAGTTTAACGACAAAGATAACTCGGTCCTTTTCAATTTTAGAGAGTCTGAAAAGGGACGTAAAGGAAACTCCAAAATTCCTTTTTCGTCATCTAATCCCTTAAGTCCGAAAAAGTATAAAAAAATACAGAAGGGATGAATTTTCGATACTTTTAACGAGCCGAACAAAACAAGCGCTCGATCTTTTTGTGTAATAATCCCTCAGGTCCAAAAAGATTAAAATCTAAAGGAGGGATATCACTTCTGGTCTCTTTAACAAGCTGGAGAGGCCAATGGATCGGCAATCTTTTCATATTTTACGAGTCAGTTGAAAAGAGCTTAAAGGAGACTCGTCTTTTGAGGAACGAGTGATAAAATTGGGTAGCAGCTGATTCCAGGTAATGTTTGGAATTTTCCAATCACGGCAGTGTTACAAGGATGGCTAGTGAGATCACTCTTCGTAGCTATTCCTCCAAAGGGGTAAACAATCAAATGGAGGTGAATGATCGGCCAATACAGAGTGGAGGTGATGATGAGAACATGACCAAGGCTTTAAAGGCTGAAGTACTACATTCACGATGGTTATTTACCAGGAAATAGTTCATTTTTTAATGAGCTTAAATGCGGGGAGAAACATTTTCTCATGACTTATGTTTATTTTTTAACGAGCTTGAACTATGTGCTAAAACTGCTCGATTAATCCAGTCATATAATCATAATGTCTCATTTAAAAACGGCAATTTTTAGAGTTTTGCCCCACATCCTTTCTTTATGCAAGTTAGGAAATGACCAATCCAAAAAACAGATAAATGATTGTTCTTCACTTGCACGCCAAAAGGTTTGCATGCCCCCAGGTATAAAACAGAGTTGCAAGGTCACCTTTCAAATCTCCAACAAAACATTTGTTTTATCAGGAAAGGTCTACCTCTTTCAGGTTACCAAAGATTGTTCTATTCACAGCGCAAACAAAACACTTCTTCAGCGATGTCTATCAAAATAGACAAAGGTGAGACAATCCACTCACATATCTATGATGAGGGAATCTTATTCTAGTCTAACCCCCTCTTCCAATCATGGATGGGAGTACAGACCAGTCATATATCTCTCGCGGAAACCTACCCTATACCCGAAGTTTTCCTGCCGAAGCAGACCAGGGTGCATGCCCCCTGGGTTTCAGTCATGTCCCCCGAATCACTCGCGCTCATCAGGTGGACGGATTGGGGATTGATGAGATATTCCTTGTGTGAAAAGACCATTCATGGATGGTATATGACTATTTGCTATGCATGATCCAGGAAATGAAAGCTGGTCTACAAGCTTGACCACTCTTCCTTCATGCGGAAAACACATTACTCTAAAGAATGATGAGACAATGGCTCCCATGCAATAAATATAGTCTCGTCCAAGGAGTAGATTATAATCCAAGGGTCCTTGGACCACCATTACATTCATGTGAATAGTTTTCCCTCTCAATGTTATGGGCACATTGGGAAGGATCCCTAAAGGTCGACTGGTTCCTTTGTCAAAGCCTGTTAGATTTCTCATCTCAAGCAAAAGCGATGGCGAACCAAGCGCTTTCCAAGCAGTCGAGGAAAGGATACTCACAGAAGCCCCTTCATCTATGATGGTACCAGCCATAACCATTCTATATATTTGGGCAATAATTCGGAATGGTACACTAGCCGGTAAACGGGGTCTGCCTAGTTGATTCCAGTCGAAGGAAAAAACTAGGTTGCTTGGAGGTGGGACCGAATAGACGGCCGGGTACGACTCTGACGAACTTCCTTCCTACGGTAAAGGAATGGGTAAATTGCCCCCATGTTCATCGGATTCTGTGCTTACGAAAAGAATTTGGACGGTGTCATCCTTATTCTCTTCTGTGACTGTATCATATGAAGATGGAACCTCTGAAGGCAAGACCGGGTCAACTGCCGCCTCGACCTTTTGACTTTCGTCTGGTATGGGTTCAGATGGTTTGTCTTCAATGGTAGATGCTTCGGCCGACCACCTGGGCGGGTCAGCCGGATTTTCAACTAGTGACGGACTCGGCAAGAGTTTTTTATATCCAGGAGGAAGTCGTAACGGTGAAACCGGACGATCGTCCAAAACTCTTTTAGCCTTGTCTAAGAAGGGACAATGGTGGACGGCATGATCACCTTCGCACAGTTTACAAGGAAATCTATATTTTCCTTTTTGTCTTGGGGCTTCACTTTCACTAGTCGACGGTGTGTTTTCAACATGATCATCAGAGGTTGATGACACCGGGTTGTGCAAACGAGGAGACCAATCCCTTAAGATCTGAGGGATGCAGGGACAATCTCTATGATAGTGGTCTCCTTTGCAAATGACACATGGCGATTTAGGCCTGGTCAGTGCAGTGTGTGGATTTTCACTAGGCGATGTTTGGTTGCCCCCTTTCGCTTTTGGCTCCTTCTTCTTCTCTTTCTTCTTCTTTTCTTTCTTCTTCTCGGTACTTGATTTTTGGCTTTACCAGCCCCATCAAGCGAAGAGGAAGGAGGAGAGGAAGAATTGGAGGAAGTAGAAGGTTGGTGGGTAACTCTGGAATCGTCTAGTTGTTGACTTGATTGTTCAGGAATTGCGGTGTTCTGAACGACAGAGGTTGAGAAGAGCCATACGGGCAAGCCGATTGTTAGTCCTGGAAGCGACAATGTGGCCATATGGGGTGCACCAACATCTCCCCAAGAGGAGAAGGGACTAGGATTTCCTCCAAGGGGAATTCCTTGGTTGGTGGATTCCATTTTCTCAACCTAATATAAACGTAGGAAAGGATGATGATTATTTCGCTTAAAATAAATTTTAGACGCTTTGACACAACTTGTTTTTTCAATTTTTAAGAGTCGAGCAAAAACAAAAGATGACTCTAGTCGCCTTCGATTTTTAATGAGCCTGAAGTGACAAGTGCTCAGATGGACCTTTTCCGTTAAGGAGTCTGAAAAGGAACGAAAGGGACTGCTCTGGAAATCTAGGTAGAGGGATTACCAAACCAATCGCAAAACTGCAAAATACTTTTTACGGTACGGCAGTCAATCTTCCCGAATGCTGTGTTCAGTGCATTGCGATCGATAGGGCGGCAAACACGGCTTCCTATGGATAAAGGATTAAGCCTATTGTGGTCTCCCAAAATATACTCGACGGTACATGGGAGCACAAGTCCGTACTGGCAATTCTCGTCTCAAAGTGGAGGAATCACCCAACCATCAGTGAGAACAACATTTACCAGGCTTTACGACGTCAGAATACGTCTCTAGCCTAGACTTCTAGATGTTGTGCGTTAGGTTCCAAAGCGTTGTTAGATTCATTAAATTTATTTTATAGTTGATCTTGCTTAAGAAAGTTGCCTTTCAGGTTCACCGCGAGATGTAGATGTACAATTCCTAAAATGAAATCTAAGATGATAAACAATCTTTTATCTTCTTTGTGCAATGAAAATCCTAGCTACTAAGGAAAGAGAGACAGTATTCTTTCTCAAAGAGCAAAGAGCACACCCTATATGCACAGTCCTAAATCAAACCAATCAAATAGTCTAAATGCAAATGCACATGCATGTATTTTTTTTCGGCTTTCTTAATATGTGAATGATAAAAAGAAATCTAATGCACAAATCTGAATTACTTTTCAAGCGACAATTACTAACAAGTTTCTTTTCAAAATCAAAAATGAAGATAATGACAACACTTTGCGTGAATACTTGCTTTCGACACTAGAAAAAACTACAAATCCAGATCAAATACAACAGTAACAGGGTAATCGATTATCAAGAGCAATCAGACTCTCTTCTACGACTGAAAACGACACTTGCGACACTTTAAAATCGAGAAACGACAGTACAGCTACGTTACTTTTTTTGCAAAGGAGAACTGAAAATGACTCAACAAATACACAAAAACATTTACAGTTCTTTGCACAATGGAGGCGGAATAACAACAAGGAAAAGGGGTTTCAAACAGAGGTATACTGATTACAGGCAGCAAAACTCATGAATAGAACTGAAAAGAATGAATCACAAAAACCAAAACTGAGGAACAATGCCTAGTCTGATCAGCGCACCTGTAACACAGTGAACTTGAAATGCAGCGCACCTACTACACTCGGGAAGTGCGCTGAATTTCAGATTCACAGAACAGAGCCTGTGCTGGGCCAAAGACGAGACTTTGCTTGGGTTCCGGGTCACAGTTTGCAGTTCAGTTCAGGGGTTTTGGCCGAGCAAATGGTAATCAGTAAATCAACAATCAGGGGTAGATCTAAGGAGGTTACTAGAGCCACCACAAGGGCAATTAGAGAGTTTGTAAATCAATTGTTTAATTCATAAACAAAACCCGGAGATTGACTGAAGCGGCATTTATCTACTTTGCATTTGCATAGCAAATGCAGTTCGAAAGCTACCTGGCTCGACTTCAGGCTCCGTCTGTAAGTTTATAAAATAAACAACAAGGTAGATAAACAAACAACCTAGTCTCTCCCCAGCGGAGTCGCCATTTTGTTACAGGGAAAAGTTTCTATACAGAACTGCTTATCCCACTAAGTTGTGGTAGCTACCTTAGAAACAAACAAAGTAAATCTACTTTCATTTTTCCTTTATGAAATATAGATGAGAGAAGAACAAAGGAGACCAACCTCTGTCTTGCGCTTAGCTCCTAGTTAGATTCCTCTCTCTTCTGATAGTCCTTTGCTACTTGCTCCCTTGTACGCCCAGCTTCACATAGTACCTGTAGAATCAGAGTAGCATAACACTATACAAGAACATGGATCTATAACCATAAACAATTTAGGATCAGATGTAAATTGACCATACAAATGCATAAAACATAAATGACACAAGAGTATGGAGGAAAACTTGAATAGCTTTTATTGATAATTAAGAAAGAGCCAAGAGAGTTACAACCAGTTGTTCTGACCCAGCATCATCCTCTCAGCAAGTAAGCCCTTCTTCACCTCACACAAAGCTTAGATCACCCAACACTATGATGTTGTCTCAAGAAACCAACAGCAATTCCTTACAAGATGCGAAATTCCAGCCTCTGGATCTCTGGGATGAGGGTTCCATATATAGATATCTGTAAGGGAGATGAGTCAGCTTGTGATTTGATTAGTGTCTTCCCTCTGATAGTTCTTGCTTCCACTTGGAGATTGATGATCTCTTACTCATCCTTGGTCGAATTCAGAGAGGCAAGTGTCACAGGAGAAGTTTCTGGAAGATTCCATGCCTCTCCACCTTGCGGAATGACATTGCCATTTGTCACTTCTCGCCCATCGCACCCCATAGAATGGATTTTTGAAATGCAACGCACCCACAGAGTGTACTTAGGTGAGATGCAATGCACTTTGCCTATGGAGCAGGTGAAATGATCCTGTTTTGACCAGTTCTGAGTGGTTTTTCATGGAGAAATTCTGGGAGAAGTTGTAATCAGTTGACTTTGTTCCTTTAGGGGTTAGAACAACACTTTTAGGGACTTAGGAGCCCTTGGTTTATGGACATTTCATGCTTGGGGTTGCAGTGCCCAAAAATGTCTATAACACTATGTGAAGGTGATCATGTCCTCTAACGTTGTCCTTTCCTAGACGAAGCTAATAGAGTCTTGGATAACCGTCCTGCATCACCGCAACAGCTTCCTCCTGGATACAAGAAACTCTTGTTGAGTCCATCGCTAGTTGAAAATCTGACTAACACACCATTGTTGTTGGTTGAAGCATCTATCATTGAAGATAGACCCTCTAAGTCCACACCGGACTAAAGTCAACAGGTCAAGACGGCAGTCGACCCAATCTTGTCTTCAGAGGGCACACCTTCAGATGATATTGTCACCAAAGAGAATGAGAATGACACCGTTCAAATTCTCCTTGTAAGCATAGACTCTGATGAACATGGGGGCCATCTACCCATTCCTTTACTACAGGAAGGGAGTTCGTCAGAGGTTTATCCAACCATTTATTCGGTCCCACCTCCAAGCAATCTAGTCATTTCCTTCGATTGGAATCTACTAGGCAAACCCCACCTACCATCTAATATACCATTCTGAATCATAGTACAAGCTTACAGAATGATCATGGTTGTTACTATTATAGATGAATGGGCTTCTGTGAGCATCCTTTCCTCAACTGCTTGGAAAGCGCTTGGTTCGCCATTGCTTCTGCCTGAGATTCGAAATCTGACAGGCTTCAACAAAGGAACCAGTTGACCATTAGGGATCCTTCCAAATTTTCCTATAACTTTGAGAAGGAAAACCATTCATCTAAACATGATGGTAGTCCAAGGACCTCTAGATTACAGTCTACTCCTTGGGCATGACTACATTTATAGCATGGGAGCTATTGTTTCCTCACTCTTCCGAGTGATGTGTTTTCCACATGAAGGCAGAGTGGTCCACCTAGTTGACCAGCTTTCAATCCCCGATTCAAACACAGCTATTAGTCAAATGCCATCCCTAACTGGTCTTTTTACATAAGGAATGTCTCATCAATCTCCAGTTCGTCCACATGATGATCGCAAGTGATTCGATGATTGTGACTGAAACCCAAGAGGCATGCGCCCTGGTCTGCTTCGGCAGAAAATCCCCGGATATAAAGTAGGTTTCCGTGTGGGAATATGACTATTTTGACAAACCTATCCATTTAGGAAAATGGATCAGGCTGCAAAAATATTCCCTCGTCAAAGGTTATGTGATTGGCACTGACAACAGTCACCTTTGTCCATTTCGATGGACATCGCCAAGAAAGTGTTTTGTCTGCAACATGGATGGAACAATCTTGCTAATGCAAGAACTTCCATATGGTGAGCTAGAAACTCTACTTTATACCTGGGGGCATGCAAACCTTTTTGCATGCAAGTGAAAAATGACCATTTATTTTCTTAGTTTGTAGGCTCTTAACCCTTTAAACTCATAGGTTGGTCATTCCTAGCTTGCATAACAAAAGGCTCAGGAGCAAAGTTGTGCATGGGGCAAGCTCCCTAAAAAATGAACCTATGAATAAGACATCCTTATTATATGACTGGCACCAGCAGTTTTACGCGAATTTCGAGCTTGTTAAAAAATAAAACTAGCCACGAGCAGTTTTACATGAAGTTCAAGCTCGTTAAAAAATAAACCTTGCCATGGGAAGTTTTACGCGAAGTTCAAGCTTGTTAAAAAATAAACCTAGCAATGAGCAAATGTTCCCCCAAAGTTTAAGATCATTAAAAAATGAACCCACCTTCGGTAAATAACCATTGCGATCGCATAATTATCAGCTTTTGAACCTTGGTCGTGTTCTCACCATCACCTCCACTCTTTTTTAGCAGATCATACACCTCCATTTGATTGTTTACCCTTTTGAGGAACAGCTACAACGAGTGATTCTATTAGCCACCTTCTTTACACTGCCATGATGGAAAAGTTCCAAACCTTACCTAGAACCAGTTGCAATCCAAAAACATCACTCGTTCCTCAAAAAACAAGTCTCCTTTAAGCTCTTTTCATCCGACTCGTAAAATATGAAAATATTGCCGAGAAATTGACCTCTCCAGCTCGTTAAAGCAACCGGAAGTGCCATCCCTGCTCTATATTTTAATCTTTTTGGACCTGAGGGATCATTGCACAAAAAGATCGAGCATTTGTCTTGTTCGGCTCGTTAAAACTATCGAAAATTCATCCCTTTCGTATTATTTTATACTTTTTCGGACTTAAGGGATAACATTACGAAAAAGGACTGCCGAAGTTGCCTTTATGTCCTTTTTATACTCTATAAAATTGAAAAGGACCGAGTTATCATTATCATTAAACTCATTAAAACAATAACGACAAACTTGTCCACGCAGACAAGAGTGAGTTTCACTGTCACTAGGCTCGTTAAAACATAGCAACAGGTTTGCCCGAAGGGCAAATTATAGAACAAGCATATGTTATCCTCCTCAATATTGACAAAAACAAAGAGGTACTGGTCAGCAATGACTAGGGGAAAAGGGAAGAAATCTTGAATAACTTTATTGGTAGCAGGTCACTCTTGAACATGACACTTTCACTCTGTCACCATGATTGAGTCGGGTTGGGTTATTCCGTTCACCAGTCATATCACCATTGGTCCACCACACCATCCATTTTTGGGGTTAACTCTACCAATCCATTTCAGTGTCACTGGTATGTTCAAGAGAAGTCGCTCAGAGAATTCACCAACCTAGCTAACGCCTCATCCGTTGCAATACCTTCACTCTCCATTTTTCATGACCACCACCCTGAACATTATATCATTAGATCCTTTTCACCTCCACAAAATCATTTGCTCTGTTCCGTGTCATAGATGTGGGATTCATTAAGGCCCTCCTACGATAGGTCACTTCTTGTCGACATCGGCTCATTATCCAAGAAGTTGACTTAGGAACACCTTCCAGTACTTTGAAGCTTGCAGGCCTCAATGGAAAGTTTCTCACTTCGGGCGACAGGTTTACATCAATGGCCTTCGACCGAAAGATTTTGTGTGGTGTTCGACATCAACTAATGTATTCACACCATGTGAATTGTATTGCAGTTCCTTGAGAGTCATTATCATTATCGGTGATTCCTCTCGCGCCTGTTAACAGCTTACATCATTGGCTAGTAATCAAGTGATGTCTTTCCATGTTCGACATCAGAACATCTTTTCACATGGATCGACTTGTACTTCAGGCGAAGATTGAACGAGTTTGAAGACCCCGGATCTAGTTTCATCCATCCCGGCTGCAATATATTCAGGAAAATAAAGACATCAAATGTACATCACAGCTACACAGATAATCATCCAAACTAAAGGATGATGGCTCTACCAAAATGATCAGTCTGCCACACAGAAGATTGGTTGTCTTATGTACATGAATATGAATTTATAAAGCTGAGCATGGGAATGCCCGCCTCATCTAGATCATGAAAATATTATGAATATAATGTATGGTATTGTATCTTATTACAGGTCACCTTCCAGTTCGAAAAACCTCGGATTGTCATTATAAAGCATTTCACCCAACATCAAAAGATTTATGACCTCATGCTTTAGGGGGGCAACTGTTATAGACATATTTGGGCACTGCAACGCCAATCACATATGTCCATAAACCAAGGGCTTCTAAACCCCTAAAATTTTTGTTTCACACCCTAAAGGAACAAGGTCAACTGATTACATCATCTCCCAGAAGTTCTCCATGAAAAACTACTCAGAATTGGTCAAAACTGGACCATACAACTGCTCCATGCATAGGGTGTGATGCATCTCACCTATTACACACGGGGGGTAGTATGCATACTGAAAATCCCTTCTATAGGGTGCAATGAGCGAGAGAAGACAAATGGCATAAGCAGTTTGCTAGGTGGAAACTCAAAGAATCTTCTAGAAACTGCTCATTTGACACTTGCCTCCCTGAATTTGCCCAGGGATGAGTAAGAGATCTGAAATCTCCAAGTGGAACCAAGAACTATCAGTGAAATGACACTAATCAAAATCCCAGAATCTGACTCTCCTGTAAACATCTATATATGGATCCCTCATCCTAGAGATCCAGAGGCTAGAATTTTGTAATTTGCAAGGAAGTGTTGTTGGTTTCTCTTTGAAGACATTGTTGGGTGATCTTTCTTTGTATGAGGTGAAGACGGCTTTCATGCTGGGAGGATGATGATGTATCAAACAGATTGGTTGCAATCCTCTCTTCTATGACTTCTATCAATACAGCTATTTGAGTTTTCCTCCATATGCTTGTATATCTCTGAATCTTGTATTTGTATATGCATTTATATGGTTAATGTACATCTGATCCTACATTGTTTATGGTTATAGATCTCTATGCTTTGATGGGATTTTGATGCTTTGACTCTATAGGTGTTCTTTGAAGTAGGACAAGTGAGAAAGGAGTGGCGAAATCTCTATCAAGGGAGAGAGGAAACGAGCAAGGAGACTAGCGGAAGACTGAGGTTGGTAATCTCTACTTCTCTCTCATCTATCTCTCATAAAGGAAAACACAAGTGACTTTAGTTTGTTTGTTTCTAAGATAGCTACCCATCTTAGTGGGACTAGTAGCTCTAAATGGACACTAGTTTTCCCAATAACACTATCTGCCACCTTTTACAGAATTCCAATCCTCTTCTGAGAGAGAGAGTTATGACAATTTTCCCAAGGTCACTTCTTTGAGATGAAATTCGGCAGCCTGCAAAAACCCTAACTTCCACATATTATATCTCCGATAATATAGCGAACTAAGATTTGAAATTTGGTCACAATGGTCATCAGTATTGCAAATCAAATGGGTTTTAATTTCAGAATCTAAGACTTCGCAGAAATGAAGTTATAGTGAAAATTCCACGATCCCTTCTTTTGGAGGGTATATGAGATTTCTTTTTATAGAGTTGAGAGGGGCTTCTATAGAGAATGTTGGAGGGATTTTCGGAGCTTAAAATATTATTGATTATTGACTATTCAATGACCAAAACTAATTATGAGTGCCATTCCACAACCCCATAGGTTTTTAGCCCACTAACTGGGGTTACTAACGTCAAACATGAATATCTCTCAAACCGTGAAGAATTACTTGGCATGCCATATATCAACGGAAACATCTCGATGAGTAGAATCTATCTAGAAGATACTTGACTTAAAATAGAGTAAGTTTTTAGGTCAAAATTCCCTTGCAAGATCAGGGTAGCCCCTGGTGTTGCTTGGGTTGTCATCAATGACAACCTTAGATGACCTTTAGATCAACAATCTCCCCCTTTGGCATTGATGGCAACACAAGTACCCCCCTGTGATCTACGCACCTCTTCCTATTGCCTCCTCTCCCCCTTTGACATTAATGGAAAAGGGTAACTCCCCCTGACACACAACCATCCTGCGGACCTGTACACACTTCCACTCCCCCTTTATTTTCTGAATAAGGAAAATCTAATGAGAACTTGGGAGAATCCCAAGCTTCTAGCAAAGATATTCAAATGCTTCACGAGGTAAAGGTTTAGTGAAGATATCAACGATTTGTTCTTTTGTACCAACATATTCAAGTTTGATATTCTTTTCAGCGACTTGTTCTCTAACAAAATGATATTTTATCGGAATGTGTTTTGTTTTTGAATGCATGACAGGATTCTTGGAGATGTTGATGGCACTGGTGTTATCACAGAATATGGGAATAGGCTCACTGAATTGTACTTGAAGATCTTGCAAAGTTTGTTTCATCCAAAGAACTTGAGTACAACAAGTTTCCGCTACAATGTATTCTGCTTCCGCTATAGATAGCGAGATTGAGGTTTTCTTTTTGCTCAAACATGATACGATACAACCACCTAGATAGAATATTGCTCCACTAGTACTCTTAAGATCATCAATGCTTCCTGCCCAGTTTGCATATGTAAAGGCTTGAATAATGAGATTATTTTTCTTGGGATACCACAAACCATATTCTGTTGTGCCCTTTAGATATCGAAGAATTCTTTTGACGACAATAATATGTGATTCTTCTGGTGTTGCTTGGAATCTTGCTACTTGTCCAACCGCTTGCATAACATCTAGTCAGGAGGCTGTTACATATAGAAGACTACTAATCATAGATTTGTACAACCTCTGATCCACATCCTTAAATGAGTTGTCTATGCTCAATTTGCAACCTATTACCATCGGAGTAAGGACGGGTTTTCAATCTTCCATTTTGAATTTCTTGAGCATTTCTTTGATGTACTTGGCTTGACATATAAATATTCCTTTCTCTTGCTAAGATATTTGAAGCCCTAAGAAGTATGTCAACTCACCAAGTAAAGACATCTCGAACTCACTTTGCATCTTTGTAGCAAAGTTCTTACTTAGTTGATCATCATTGCTACCAAATATTATATCATCCACATATACATCAACGATTGTTAGATTATCCTTTTCTATTTATACATAAATATTGCTATCAGCAGTACCTTTCTTCAACCCTTGTTGATGTAGATATCTGTCAAGATGAGCATACCATGCTCTGGGAGCCTGCTTGAGACCATACAAAGCCTTCTTTAACCTGCAAACATAGTCTTATTTTTCTGATAGTAGAAAACCTTCAGGTTGTTCGATGTAAACTTATTCTTCTAATTCTCCATTCAAAAATGCTGACTTAACATCCATTTGGTAGACTTTTATTTTTCTTGAGCATGCATAGGCGAGAAAAATCCGGATGGCTTCCATTCTGGCAATTGGTGCAAATGTTTCGTCGAAATCAATTCCTTCCACTTGTGCATATCCTTTGCACACTAATCTTGTCTTGTTCCTGGTAACCTGTAATCCTTCAATTGTTTTGCTCCCCCTGAACCTTTAATGAAACTACCATCTTGTTCAAACTACCTTCCTGTCAATCATAGACCCGTACCATATAATGCTGCATAGACTCCTCTTGTACAAACATTAAGGAGTCAACAAGCCATATTGTTCAAAATAGTGAGTCACCTAATGGGCCATCTTGACTTGAGTCATTATCTGAAGCAACTACTAATTCCTCATGACCTTTTGCTTTTACAAATCCTGAAAGCATAACTGCTTAAACCTTATTATCTGCTTTGTCTTCTTGTACCTGTTTCCTTTTCCAGACATTCTTATTCCTGCAATCTCGAGCCATGTGCCCATAGTTATGACATTTGAAGAATTCAATGTTGTCCATAGGCAATTCCATTTGATATATGCAACCATGAGTGTTATGGCCATAGTTATGGCATTTGAAACATTCAATATTTGGCCCATTTAGCACATATTCTCTTCTGACAAAATCATCGTGGAACCTGTCTCGTGATCCTGCAAACTTGCTTCTAGGGTTTTAAAGATAATGATTGTACCTATCAAAAACTTCACAATCCCTAGCCATATGTCCATAGTTAGCATATAAAAATCAATAACCATTAAATAAACGAACATACCTGGAAGATTTTTCATCCTTCTTTGGAGGCAGTGTTGTAGCTTCTTGTGGTTCTTTTGTTCTTGATTGCTTTGGTCTTGTTCTTTGGAGTTGCAACATTCTTCTTTTGATTTTCACTTGGATCAACTTCCTTCTTAAAATCATCCTGTGACGTTGTGGAGCTTGTACCTTCATCAACTGGAGCTTTACCATCTTTAATTGCCTTCATTTTTTCTTCTTCATCTGTCTTATCTTGTAAGTATTTTTTTCTCAATCCCTTGAGTTTGTTGATCTCATCATGAGTTGCATCAAGTTCTTCTTGATTTTGAGCAAGATCTTCTTGAAACCATCTTTTCAATATCTTCCTTCCATTTTCTGCCTCCTCAACCTGTAGCTTGAGAAGAGTGGTCTTCTCTACTTCTTTGTTGAGAACTTGTATATGTTCCTTCTGATTCTCATTTTCAATCCTAAGTATGCTTATTTCTATTGAATATGTTTCTAATTCCTTTTGCTTTTGGTCAACGAAGGATATGTATCTTTAATCAGATTCCTTCCTTTCAATTTCTGCTTCTTGCATCTGTTGCGTGATCCTGCTAATCTCTGCAAATGTTGTGTCGAGTTCTTGTTTCTTCTATTGGACTTCTCTCTTAAGGTCTTGTGTCATTGTATTATTGATTTCTTCCAACTTCTTTTGAAGTGGCTCTTCAATACATTTGTGTTTTTCAACTTCATTTTTGAGACCTTGAACTTGTTCTCCAAGAGTATTGGAACGGATCTTCTCAACCTTGAGCTCTCTTATAAGCTTGATTTCCTCCTTAGAAAATTCTTCTATGGTCAACCCTTCTTCATCATACTCAGAAGGATCCGAGTTTTCAATAACACCTTGACCTAATTTATTTGTTGAATAAAGATTATGAAGCTTTTCCCAAAGCGCTTTAGCTGTTAAACATTGACCAACTTTTGTTTTCACAGAATTTGGCAAAACATTCAAAATTACATTCATGGCCTTTGAATTATACATTTTAGCTTCGTCGATAGGTGTGTCTCCAGAAATAATTGATTCCCATACTCCATGTGCCTGCGAAGATACTTCCATCATGGATTTCCATATCCAGTAATTATCTGCATCAAAATCAAGGGTTGGTACACAATACTCACTTTCTTGAGATTGTGTTGTACCTGTACCTTCCTTTGAAATCATTGTAACCCGCTTCTTTGACTTTCCCATCTCTATGATCTGAAACTGACTTCTAGCAGTTAAGTTGTTACTGAAGGAACCAAGCTCCGATACCAATTGTTGGAAAATACTGGGGGGGGGGGGGGGGGGGGGGGAATCAGTATTCCTTAGAAATTAGCACTTTTAAATCTTTTCAGAGCTTTAATTAATCTTCAATTATTATTAACATTTATGCAGTAATAACAATAAATAAAAGAACCCATGAGGCACAAATATTTTAGGTGGGAAACCCCCTCTGGGTCAAAAACCACCAAACACTTTTCTAATAAATTCTTTAATCTTCATCCCCAACTGAAATGAAAGCAACAAATTCCTAGAATTCTAGAGAAACATTCTTCTCCAGCTCCCACTCGGTGGATGCTCCAGTGCCCGAGATTCTTCAGTAGTCAACTAAACAGATGCTCCAACACCCAATGAGCTACAACTCACCCTAGCACCACACTACCACCCTAAAGTTTTCATAGGCTTGACCCTGTTGGTGACTTCATGCACCAACCTAGCACCACCCTACCACCCTATAGAAGAATAAAAGAAGAATGGACTCATGTACTAGGGAAAATGGTCAACTTTAAAATGATATAGAATGATGTAGAATAAGAAGACACACTAGACCGTAACTCCAACTATGACACAACCACCTAATGATGATCCTAGACCTCCCAACACTGCCTCTTCAAATCTTGGTAGATAGACACTTGTACAACTTTTACAATAATGCTTTTACAATGACTGTGTACAATTATACTTTTACAATGACTAACTCTGTCCAATGGATCACTAATTGATCCATCCCTCGATCACCCTGCTTCTGAAGTTGAATAGGAAATAAATCACCTCTCTGAAATAGAAACATATGAATAATCACAAATGAGTATTTGAATACTCCTTGAGTAGTGAAATGGATTCGTTGTTCATGAATATTATCATCCAAGAACTCGCTATAATTAAACATGAATGCTGGCTGAAATTCTACACTGAAGATGGATAGGAATCCAAAAATGGATTCTTCTACACTGTAATCATTCTCATGCCCTAGGAGGTAGGATAATAAAGAGGTAACATGTCTGGTGGCTTAAGGAAAATTAGAAGATGGTTAGGGTGGGTTTCTTTTAGGCATTTTGGCATCTTCAGATAAGAAAATCTCAAAAATGGCAGTTCTCTATGGAAAGGTGAGTTTGTTGTAAAGATCAAGGAGGTTTGTTGGTGAGAAAAAGCTTAGGGAATCAGAAGAGGGAACCTTTAACATTTGGTTGATGTTCTGAGCATTAATGGTAATCAGCATGTCTCCATTTTGAGCCATTACTGCTCTCTGTACAGGGTCATAATGGGCTTGGCACCAGGTTATCAGATCTGGGAAGCTATGAGTTTTTGGGAATGTAAAAAGGGGCAAATGAGTCTCCTAAAACCTGATTTGATCCCACTGATCAATGTATTTTTGTTTTAACCATGGGTGCAATTCGATAAAATTGAATTCACACTCACAGTCTGAAACTTTAAATAGGGCATCAGCTAGGGGAATCCACTCTAGATCAGCGAGGGCAATGGAGGGGCTTGCTTCTTCAATAGTTTTCTGGGTTTTGGCTTTGGGATCCATTGCGATGGAAGATGAGATTAAAGTGTATTGAGATGGATGACAAAAGGTTGCAGCTGCTTTTTGAATAGGGGTGATTTACAGAGGAAGGGGATTAGCAGGAAATAGGATCAGAGGAAAAAAAATGATTATCAACACTTAAATAGGTTATTTGTAGGTAATTTACAATTTACCATTTAAATGTTACCATAGGAGATTTATTACAGGAATGGTAATTTTACAACGGGTTTATAGGAGTTAATGGCCAATGGGACGGGGGTGGTGTAATGGATCACTACACGGCAGTAACTAAGTGGACGGAGGACAAGGAATAAGTGAGGTGGTGGATGAAGTGGCGGCATGGAAATGAATGAGGTAAATCAGACGTGGAAGGCATGGGGATGAATAAGTTAGCAGGTCAAAACAGCTGGTGGATTTCAGGGGGTATGGTGAGTGGGTCATGATTTTTGGCTAAGGGGGCCCGAAATCATGTCATGCTACCACATAAGAGAAAAAGGGTGGCCATTAAAACCACCTTTTCGGGGGGTCTTTCCCGCATTAACCAAAAACAGTGAAGGGGGGCCGAAATGGATCCTCCATCGTTGATCTCGGTGGGGTTGATCTTGACCGTCGGAAGTTAGAGGGTGCTTAAATGGCGCTTGATGTGACGTTTTGTCACTTTGGACTTTATAATAAAATCATGCGTTGTTGATTATTTGCAAGATAATAAAGTTTATCAACATAATTAAACCTCAACTAAGGAATTTAAGCATTATTTAAACTAAATAACAAATTTCAAAGGCGCATTTGAACTAGAAACCTTAATTTTTATTTTCTAAAGCAAATATATTTTGTTTATTGCTTATCTAACATTTTATCATTTGCCTTCCTTTTTTAGAGAAACTACCCTAAAATTTTATATAATATGGACCTAAAATAATGATAATTCCTAACATTTTTATTTTCAATTTTCCTTTTGTTCCATACCCTAGCTTATCATTTTACAATGGTATTTTTTATTTTTCCAACTAATGGATAACTTATCAAAAACAAAGATGCTACAACACCCTATTCAAAATAGAGGAAAAGGTAGTAATAAATTTGTATCAAAGTGAGATTGACACTCTAAAGCTAAATCATTGGTTGTAGCAATTAGAATTATATTTAAGTGTTCATCATATAGAGGAAGAATGGAAGATATCATTTACTTGGTTGAAATTAGAGGGCCATGCCTTAACTTTGTGGGTAAGAAACACAAAAACCTTGAGGTTGGAGGAATATCCTCTAGAGACTAAGTGGGAGGGTTTCAAAAGCCTCATAAATTCACAATTTTACCCTGTCGGGTACATAGAGGACCAGTGGATCTGGTGTCACTATTTTAGGCAGATTAAAGGGTAGATTGTATAGAAGTAGTCCATAGATTTCAAAAAAATGACCATAATGTTGGGTATCCCCCCAAACAACCTAGATGTACTCCTCAAGTATTTGATGGGTCTACACAATCACCTACAAAAGTAATTGATGTTGTTTAAATCTAGATCGATGGACAAAGCTTACATATAGGAATAATACCTAGAGAACATAAGCAAGAAGAAAAGGAAATTGAGTGGTTTGAAGCAGAAGGAGCACCAAGGTGCTTCTAAGGAGGGGAAGGAAAAGTGGAAAGGGTGAACATATAAAAGGAAGGAAGCCACAACTCACCAGTGCAAAGATCCCAATAGCCACTACAATAATTGTAAGATTGATGGTTGTACAGAGGCAAAGTGTTGCAAGTTGCATCCAAAGCTTAACTTGAAGATAAAAAAGAAAGATATAAAGAAGAAGAATCTCATGGCCACTGATTCAAGTAACCGGGTTGAAAATAGCTCGAACGTGGATGAGAATATCATCTATACATCAATGCAGAAGGAGGTGAACCTAAGTAGCCTTCAACAATAGGAAGAGAAGGAAATTACCAAACTGTTCCACACAAAGATACAAGTCAGGAAGACAAAGATTAATGCTTTATCTGACTTGGGATCACAGGAAAATATCATTGTGGCAAAGATAGTCAACAAATTGGGATTCGAATTTCATGATCATACAAGCCCATATCCATTAGGATGGGTGCAATGTTCTAGTAGTTGTTGCAATTTCTTCTTCACCTCACTTGCTTTTATAGTAGACTACCTATACACCCCAATGTTTGGTAATGGGGATTATGGCAATAGATGCATCTCATGTTCCACTTCTCTCTTGGGTGGTAACCCTTTAGGTTCCTAGAAAACATCCTCGTATTATTGTAGCAACTCTTCTAGTTGTTGTTTTGGTTTTTAGTACACCCCTCCATGGATGACTATTCTCTCACTGACTCTTCTATTGATTGATTTTCTCTTAAAAACAATAAAGCATACTTCTTTTTAGAACTGGTCATTTTTTGGGCTTCATTGGCACTTATAAGTGAAATTTTTTACTTACCCTTGTGTGTGTTGATGGTGAATAATTTTTCATGCAACAAGTATTAATTACACGTTGTGCACAATTAGTTATATTTATATTAACACATTACATATTAATATTAATATACATGTATAGAGTTAAAATCATTTACATTTTTATTATATTTAGAATTGCTTTATCTTAAACTTGAGTGTTACTTAGATTTGAACGGGCTCTTTTCGATAAAAGGAGTCATTCATGGAGTTTAGTGTAGATATTTAAGGTGCAAAAGAGAAGTGGAGGAAGAGATTTGGGGTCATTCACAGAGTTTTAAGGCTGAAGCCAAAATGTGATTTATGGGGTAAATAGGTCACTTGACATTTTCACTATAAATTTTCTTCTAAGAGGTTTTGGAACTTAATATGAGATAGTGTTTAGAAGGGAGCAAAGAAGCTTTAGTATATTCCCAGATATCAACTAATAGTTAAATATTCTTACAAAGCACTTGGCAAGAGGGAAGTTTGATGAATTGGAAAGTAGACTTGGATTGATACATAATTTCTTCCCCACCAAGAAGAAGCTTTTAGAATTATTGCTTGAATAAGAATCTCTACATAGGTTTAGTGTGAACAAAGAAGATATCATTTCAAATATTTTGAAAAGGCAAATTTAAAATAGTAATTTTATTTGAGAATTGACTTTATTAAAAAAAGTGAATCTCATATTTAGCTGAAATAAGTCTATAAAGCTATATTTCATGCATGCATGACATGGAATAGGAGTAAACTAAAAAATATATTAGGGCTTTGGTCTTGGCAGAAAGTATAAAGATAGGTTGAGATAGTGGTTTTCACACAAACTTGAGAAATTGAGCAAGTTGTGAGATAGAGAGATATAAATGGAGAACCAAGGAAAGATGCATTTTTGACAATGCATGCTTCCATATAAATTGTACAATCATATGGAACAATTTCATTGTCATATGAACATGCCATACATACAAACTATTAAATAAATCAAGCACAAATTTAATGTTGTTTTTAGTAGGTTGTCTTTAAAGCAATTTTTTCCTCTTAAATCATATTATTTCTCCTCTTTCAACTAATTTCAAGCTCAGAATTGGAATTGAAGTCTTATTCTCTTTTCCCTTTTTCATTTTTTATGCCATCGCAGGTTGCCAACAGTTTCATTTGTTTGTATTTAAATGAGGAACGACAACCATTTTCAAGCCTAGAAGCTGCTAGGAATCATATGATCTCTAAAAGAAACTGCAAATTACACTATGGAGATGGAGATGAAGAAGAAAATAGGCATTTAGATCAATTTTATGAAACGCAAATAGTGGCTGCACAAAAAGAAGTTGAATTCGAGTTGGGGTTAGGAGGTACTAAACTAGTCATCAAGAGAAAGTCTGAAGATGGAGCAACATTAGAGTCAAACAAGATACTTGGTTCTCATCAATTTCTTCGTTATTACCATGAGAAGCCCCGCCCCACAGCTGACATAGATCATGTTATTTATGTTGCTGCATTACAACATAGCAGGCATCGAAACATGTGTTTGCAAGGAGTGCTAACTAAAGACAAACTTGACCAGATATCGTGGCTGTGCAATCAAGAAACTAGAAACTATCGATCTAGTGATGCAAAATCTAGCTATCGCCAGCCCCGTCTAAACAAAATAAAGTCTTTCCATAAGTAGTATTACTAATTCAAATATCCTACCTCCTACCTACATTGACATGGAAAACATTTTCATACTCAATTACAAAAAGATGATATTTTATTGTTGTTATTATTATTATTTTATTATTTTAAAGTAGATTGCTCATATTGAAATAATTATAATTTAGTTTAATTATAATTTAGTTTACATGAGCATTGAAATATTTTATTTATGATTAAAAAAAAATTACATTTGAGTATTACTTAATTTCAATAATATTAATGGCAATAACATTCTTGTTCACTTGGTTTGTTCATTACCAATAGAGCGTTGGAAGACATTAGCCAAGGAAATGTATGGGAGGAAATGTAGCACACCTATTAAGAGATTCCTCATGGAAGGGGGTTTCGTTGATAGAGATGGCAACATAGGAAATTCTCCATCTCATGTCGTTAAAATTACCATTGTGTCACTTATCCATTTAAGACATAACAACTTCATACCATCTTTGGTGTGCTTTGCAGAAGTTATGCTTCTCAACGTCCCAGAGTCCAACGAGTCAGTCTCAATACTGAACCATCATATGGAACGGCCACCATCTGTGAATCCATGCCCTTCACAACCTTCATCAATTATCTAAGATAGCATTCTGGGTACAGAATGCCTTCGGTGGAAAATTATACAACTTGACCTTGTAAAAAATAACATGTGCTGACGCTCTTTTAGCATGACAGGTCACACCAGCGTGTCGTTATTAAAAACTACTTGTGACTAATTCTCCCGCAGGCCACATTAACCTATTATTTATGGTTTTGAATCAGATGTTTACCAACAACTCCTTTTCACCATTAAAAATTATACCAAATAATTTTTATTTTTTTTTTTACTCCATTCACCAATAAAATATTTCTTTTAAACTCATTTCCCCAATACATTATTATTAGTTTTTTAAATTTTTTTACTACAAACATTTTTTTTTCACTACAGAATAATTTTACAATCCACTTTACACCATCTGCATTTAGTAAAATTAAAACACCAATAAAATCACCAAAAACATTAATTTTTCAACAAACTCAACTACCAGAACCATTAACAACTACCACTTGGCTTATAAAATAGTGAAATCAAATTCATGTCTTGGAGTGAATATAAGATCAAAATCTGAAAATATACTCCAATTACCTTTACCATTTGGAATCATTTTGACGTAGGAAGTTTTACCTCACGTAATATGGTCACATTGGAGACATTTTGCCAGATACCTTGAAACCTCCATTGCCCAGTTCATCTCCACACGAAAGCGTTCTCAAGATTTTCTATCACCACTGTGTCGTAAGTAACATCTCACGTAGCTCACTTCAAAAGGCTCTCGTTTCATTTGCTGCCACCACTCAGCGCTATAAAACCCAGCAAATCTAATCTCGCTCAAACACAGAGCAAAGATATCTACATAAAATATTAAATTTATTAACACAAAAATAATTTATTCACATAACACAATCTCCTACCTTATTTATTTATAAAAGAATAAAATTCAAAGCTTTTACACATTTTTCTGGCTTTTCCATGAAGGTCTCTGATACCATGTTAGAAATTTAAAGAGAGCATAGATATTGCACACACAACACAAATCACACTCTTTTATTGATATCACAAAAATCACATATATAAGAATACATGATACTTCTAGATCTGAGAATAGTGGATTTAGATTACTAAAAATAGTTGATACAACTAATAACCTAGGAGCTCACACAATTACACGTCATGACAACATGGAAGCCATGGAAGCATTATTTCCAATATCAATCAATTTAATTTAAAGGAAAAAAATACATAACTATAAAATATTTCATGGAGGTGAAATCAACACCATTCACCAAATAATTATTGATAATTAAATTAAAACTAGCATTTGCACTAGATGTTGCAAAGGAGACTCCATAAGGCATAAACTGAGGAACAATAGCGCCATGGGAATGGGAAAATCAATGCACCTTTAGTAGGCTCCCTTGCTTATTTGGTCTATTCTACCATGTCTTGAACTACCTTTCCCTCTGTACCTCCTTATGTAAACCAGAGGAGGAGGATGGATGGAAGAACTATCTTCATGTTCAGCTATTTGGTTTCAATTATGTGTTGTACTGAAGTAACTATATATCTATAGTAATGTTTTAAAACAAGCATTCTAAGAAATCAAGCTTATCTCCCTAAGTATCTTACCCTCTGGACCTCTTTATCTAAACTAGAGGAGGAGGATGATAGATGGAACTCTAAATTGTAGTGAAATAACTATATATCTATGGTAGTGCCCCTGGAACAAGTGTTCTAAGCGGGCCATAACATAGTCTACCATTGTATTCAAAAGTATAGTAAAGACAATGGTGGGACTACCAAATCTCTTCACAAGTGCTTGGAATCAGCTCTTAAAGAGTTAGAGAGCGTTGGCTAAGTGTTTGATAAAAATTTTGAATGTGAATGTGAATTGATTGACAAAATACTTGCATGCAAAGTATTAATGCTTTCTTATGAAGTGGTTATTGGGATGAAATTAAATAGAGAATGTTATGATCACATTGATAGTGTTCAAATCATTATCATGTTAATAGGGAAATTTTCAATTTTGTGGGTTTGGTTTTTTTTATTAAACTAAATTGGCACTCAAGTAGGGGATCTCAATGGTCGAGTATCAACTTATTTTTGAAGGTAAACAACTTGATGATAATTATTTATTGTTTGACTATGAAATTGTAAAAGATTCAACCCCTTAGCGGTGCCATGGGTAATTGTGGATCATCCTCAAACCCTCTTTCCTTTAAGGATGTGGTTCAGCGTTATCAATCTAATTCAATCACTTCAAACCCTTTATGCCTAATGATTCTATTATGGAGATATTCAAACCTCTTTGCTAATCTATATATTCAATGGTTTATAGCCTTCTACTTAATATTATCAATGAAATTTCAACATAGACACAACATTTTGAGAGTGATCTCTACTCCAATGTTTGTTTATACTTACTTTGAAAACCTTATTGATTTTCGAAGTGCCTTAGAGGAGGGTCCCTAATTTTGGTATTAAGTAGGTCTTTTTGTTACTCCTTGGTTTTCACTTTCAATATATCCTTCTATTTTTCCCATAACAAAATCCCAGTTGGGTTCAACTCCCATATCCACCCCTTCATATTTGGAACTTATTAGTGGTTAAAGATATTGGCAACACTTTGGGTAGTTACACCAAATCCTATTTAAAGAGGATTAAGTTAGGTCTTTTCACATATGCTATGATATGTGCCATGATTGATATTGATTAGTTGGGATCTACAGAACAAGATGTCCATACAAATGGGAAATTTTAGATGGGTTCAAGTTCTTGGTTACAAGAAGACCACTTTTTGGTGTTAGTTATACTAACACCCCCATATCTTCTAGATTATTTTCCTCATTCACATGATTATTCAAAGAGGAAAAAAAGTCATCGGTCCTAACCAAAAAGCTAGAAAATATCTGAGTAGTTGCATCCAGAGGATGAAGTAGATAAGAACAATGTGAATCAACAATGCCATTTTCCAAAGAAGTAGAGCATTATTTATATGGAAGTGTCCATTGTAGATATAGGAGAAGACATGAATATTAGACTTTCCTCCTCAATGATGAAGCTATAATAAAACTAATGTTTGTTTGTTTGTTTGTTTGTTTGTTTGTTTTTTTTTTTTTTTTTTTTTTTGAATGTTGAATTCATTTTTACTAAACATAGTATCACTTATACATATATATATATATATATATATATATATATATATATATATATATATATATATATATAACCTTTACAATTGCTAAGTCAAAAATGTAAAATGTAAAGAAATCCAATGACAAGTTTCCTTTTGAGATCAACCCAAACTAATATTTTTATTTATTTATTTATTTATTTATTTTTATTTTTTTTCTTCAGAATGTTGAATTCATTTTTACTAAATATAGTATCACTTATATATATATATATATATATATATATATATATATATATACCTTTATACTTTCTGCTAAGTTAAAAATGTAAAATGTACAGAAATCCAGTGACAAGTTTCCTTTTTAGATCAGCCCGAAGAATGGTGGATTTCTTTGACTTGTTGGAAGGAAATAATAATGTGGCGCACATTTAAATGGTGCACTATGAAGTTCAAATGGACGAAATTAGTAGGCAAAAAATGATACAGAAAGAAATTGGAGTTTCTAAAAAATATAATCTAATCTAATAGGAAAAGTCATTTAGATAATGAAAGGGATCCACATAATAGCACCCATAGCAAGCCAAAAGCGACTCAGATCTGATAGATGACCATTTGCGCATTAATCCCATTTTTGGGAAGTCTATATTCATATCAAGAAGGTTTGACATTTGATGAGGATGACATAGAAACCCAAGAATATGCTATATACCTGGTTAGATTGTTGTTAAAAGGAATATAAATCGGTTTTCATGAATGGAAGGTATTATTAGAATCATATAACATTTGACTTATCAAAGCTAATTTGATTAAATACAAACGTCATGATGCACCTAACCACCTTCAACTGTGTCATAATCGTTCTGAACAAGGAAGGATTTGAGGTATAGTGCAATCTGAAACTTCAGGAATTTTTTCCCTCCAATATGTTCCTTTTATGTTGGTTTTTTAACTTGGGACTTTGTGGAGATGTTAAGCTTTGTGTATACACTTTTATGTCTTCAATTGTGTCATTGATCATTTTTGCAGGCTTCCATATATAAAATTATCTAAAGCAAGTGCTATATTTTTACATATTTATTTGGAAATATGCCTAGCAGATGTGTTGATCAATATTTGCAAACTCCCTCAACTACCAAAGACTTGAGATTGTCAGCACAGGAGATTCCAAACAAATCTTCAGAAATAGAGATGGAACATGTCTCCTTCCCAAGGCATGCCTGCACAAAAAATAATTATGTTAGCAGACCTTCCGTTATCTCCCTCAATCAAAATAGTGTATTAAAGAATTACATACCTTTTCTACAATGGAATTTGAATTCACTACATGGTAAGAGCCCTTGATGAAATTTCTGCAGGACCCAATTGGATTTCCGAAGCTTATGGATGATATTTGTTGCCCTGAAGAACATTGGAGACACATGGGCATAGACAGTGTCAACGTATCTTGTCCCGGATGAGATTCCAGATAGATTGTCGGGTACTTCCTCAAGTAGAACTAATACATTCTCTGTTGGGTGCAGCCATGAGCAAGGAACATGGTACCTGATTGAAGTAGTTATTCTGTTTAGTATCAATATGATTGTTTTTTTCTGGAGCAGGTAAAAATTCTCTGAAACAATCAAAGGACAATGAGTAGCTTTCTTAGGATAGCACAACTAAGGCAATGTAAGGAGCATTTTCCCTTAAGTAAACCCTCTTGCATGCAACATAGTTACAGAATCCTGGCCAATGACTAATAAGGCTAGTCCACTGACAGACATCCCCTAGTTTATGTCTGCCAGGCCCAAGGTTCCCCCATAGGTAATTGTTGACCTATCATGTTAATTTTACAGAGTTGTACACAACCAAAAGCAATTTTACCTCATACTCTAAGACGTATAGTACTACGAAATATACAAAGAAGCTTTATCTAGGAATGAATATTTCTAATGATTTTTCTAATTAATGGTTACCATTTTTGAGTGGGTTTTCCACAATTCGTGTCACATTTAGATGATTACTTAGATGGGAGCCTTCAATGAAACAAAATAGCACCCAATATGATTTCCATTTAACCATGCTTGTCGTTTTCTCATGGTACTTAGGTCCAAATCCACTGAATTGGTGCCTTCAAGTGCGTTAAACTCAGTCTACATGATCCCATCAAGAAAAATATCAGCAAAGCTCTAGCCATCACTATAACTAGGATAGATCAATCTATGTTAGTATGGGCATAGTGTTTGGAATGACCTTGCCATGCAAATAGCCCAAGTCCAAACTTTTAACTGATTTAAAGCCTTTGTGTGTGACCGAAGGTATTTGATATCCCCTATCTATTCTACAAATTCCAAATAGAAGAATAGTTTCATATTGCAGATGAATCAGAGACATTGATTACCTTGTACTAGATGAGAGCAATTTGTTTAGGAGGGTTTACTCCTGAAATCCATTTGAATTGCTTTGGGCCAGTGTCTGAATATAGTTGTAAGTATTCACCCTTCAGACCTATCTGTGATTAAAAGGAAAATTGATAGCCTTCAATGTTAGAAGGGGAATTTTGATCAAGTATGCACACATGGAAAAACTTGATCAGAATATTGACCAGAGAGTAATCATTCCTATCTATACTAACTTGCTGGGATTATTACTCGTGAAAATCAGGTTAGAAATGGGTAGAAAACAAATGGATAGCATGACCTAGTTTGGCAGTAAATACCTGGTAATACCACATTTGGGAGCTCAAATCCATTGGACCGTTTCTAAGTCCCATCAATTTCATAGGGCCATTTATTCCCGTCGGCCATGTATCAAAGAAAGCTATGATGTTCTATTCACCAAAAAAATAAATTCCCGTTAGTTCATACCGAAAGTAGTTGATTGAGATAGCCTCAACAATAGATAAAATTTTAAGTCCCTGCTCATTTAAAAGCAATAAACTTTTCTTTAAATATTTATATCCTCTAACCATTTAGGTATGGAATTGAACCTGCAATCCAACTGTCATGCTTATGAGGGAAATATGATTCTCTCCTGCCTGCAGTGCAATCGGCTTCTCAAACGTAAACCCCCATTTTGAATAATCTCTAGTCTGAGATCCTATAAAATATCATCATCGTGTTCATAACCTTTTTCTGAATTTAAACAACCCATCCATCAATCCAATCCTATATCGAATTATTCAGTTTCACATATAACAGAAATTTAAGAAATTAACTTTCTTGGTGTGCCAAATCAACCAACAATAGGGAATTTCTCTAGAAATTACATAGAAAAGTTAAACATTTTACTCACCTGCAAAATTTCCATTGACAAACACATGAAGTGTATGTCCTCGACTATCCACATGCAAGATTGTTTGGCTTCCACTCTTTAAAAATGGTTCATCTTCATGGATATAAATATTGTATTGATAAAATACATAATCAAAACCCTAACAAATTTGTGAAGTAATAGTCCTAACATATCTTCAGAGTACTTAGATTTGAGTACTTATTAATATGGAATGGAATTTCTTTATAAAGATATATCTGGATAAAAACCACAAACTAGAGAAAGCAAGAAGACATGAAATTGATATTACTGGGAATTTTTTCTGAGAAAGGATCCTATAACAACAATTCGTGAACTTCCATAAAAACCAACTTCCTAATTGGAAAAATATTTGGGGTAAGGCGTCATAATCTCCCCTTGTCTCAAATGCAGAGTTAATTACAAGTTCAGAATACCTTATTGTATACCATAGATAATCACTTTTATCTAAAACTGTGCTAAGTTTCTCTAACAAGTTGTGGGCAAAGAATTTGTTTTCTCCCCATATTCCAACATATTCTTTGTGCCATGACCAGTTTATAGATATTTTTCCTCTATCTCCACTTGATGTTCCAACAGGATGAAGGGAATCCATGTTGACCTGCTCCATTACCATTAAGGAAGTCTGTATACTAATTTGTAACATTCGATACACTTCTGATTAGAGGTCTTACATGATCCCACAGTTTTCAGCATCACCTCAACTAATTTGATGACAATGAGCAGAAAATATCACTAACCCTTGCAGTGTTATAGACCACATTTTTGTAATCGAGCAAGACATTGACAGACCAAGCAGATAGATTATAAGATACCCTATTGAATCGTACGATTGCATCCTACTTACTGTGGGCGTAGTTCAGGAAGGAAACACAGACACCAAAATTCATGGTAGAATATATATTGTTTCCTGCATATTCAGGGTATGTTTGATGCCTAAAAGTGTCATTAGTTTCCAACTCAACAACTTTTAGAAAAACACTCCCTTGCAAGGGTTAAACGATTATATACAATGGAATTATGTATAAATTATTCAATTGAATGAAAAACCTTAAAGCCTTTGCCCAGTGAAATGATATTCATGTCTCCATAGATTAGAGCAGGTTCACATAGTTTTATCGCTTTGTGCAACTCTTTCATATGCCCCCACTTCAACTGCCTTATATTCCCTGTAAGGATCACAGAGGACTGCGATTACACAGAGATAGAGACTGACTTTTCATCGAATTTTTTTTAACTAAGCAGGGCATATTTACAAAGAAAGCCAGTTAGGTCTATTCTCATGAAATTGTGAATGGAGTTTTAGAATTTATACAAATTCAGTCGCCTCACTACTTACAATTTTACCAAAATCCCATAAACATAAACATGGAATACATATTGTTTCAAATAAATAGAAAAAATCCAAAGACAAACTTACAACGGTTCCTAACTTTATGATTTATGATTGTAGAAGGATAATTGAACCAGACTCATTTTCAGTGCTATACAACCTAGGTGCATCCTTTAGAAAAACCTCCCCCACACTCTTTCAGTGCCGAATAAAATTTGGCAAGGGAAACTCTGGCATACCATATTCGTCAATAGGGGCATCGTAGTCATAACTGGTGGTAATGAATGGACCACCACTTGTCCACCCAAAGTTTGTGCCTCCATGGTACTGCAACATACAAAGAAATTAATAACACAATTATAAATGTGTATTGGCTCAAGCAGACGATGAAAGAAGATAAAAATCCACCATGTAATAGTTCTGGAATGTTCCTCCTCTCTGAAAAAATCAGACCACTGCGAACGCGACATCCTTAGCAGGTCTGTGAGGGATCCTCCCTCCAAAGGTCTAAAACCTGTTGTCTAAACAACATCTAGGGAACAATCCCTATTCTAAGAGGCATATAGTCAAAAATCAAGGGGCTTAAGTGCCATTGTAAGAACAAAACTGTAAGTGCATAGACAAAGCAAGGAACTGTAATTTAAGCACATGAAAATACACAGAATTCTTCTAAGAAAATTCACATTACTGAGTGAAAACTATCTAATTAACGGGAGAACCATAATAGCAAAATTAAGAATTAACGATTTAAAAGAGTTCACAGCCAGCGCTAACACAGTTTCATATAAAAGATGAAAACATTCGGCGAAAGATTGAAATAAGTTTCCTCGACATAGTTCGAGATTTAAGAAACAAGATTAAAATTTCTATAGAATGAAAGTATACGACTGTTTAGTAACCCAGAATACTAGAAATCAAGCTTATCATCTTTCCATAAAATGGAGTATCTTTCTACATACACCAGTTGTTTCTAAGAAGTCATATAACCCTTTAGGGGTTTACAAAAATACAAACAAAAACCTTGATTTAAAAACCCTCGTCAGACAGTCTCAAGAATGACCACACCTGGGAGTCTGCATGGAGATAAGCGCAGTGCTGGGGTAGTGGTGATCAATTCGTGCCTATTCCGGCATATGGGTACCGATAAGATAGTTCCACCTGCACGGAGGAGTAGCAAATTAGTATCAAACAATAAAAACATAGATCCTGAACGTATAATGAAGGAATTACAACAATGCTTAAGCCACATCTTACCTGTACAAATCATCGTGGGAAAAATATGAGTCGGGTGAAGGCACAAGAGCTTGCCACCAAGGGAACACCCAACTTTCTCCCTGCTTTTCAACAAAGCCCATGATGTTACGTCAGAGATAGCGATTGTATCGAACTGTGCATGAAGAACAAAGGAAAAAAGGAGCTCACCAATTGTTGTGAGTTCTATGAGCACAATTGTATTTTTCTCCAAAGTTTCAAACCATAGAAGTAAACTGGAGTGATATGAGGAAAAACCATGAAGAGAAACCACAAAACCCTGGAGAAGTTGTAGAGCAACATTTCGCAGTGGCAAAGGACAAGAATGAGGGTTTGGGTAATGAGCTAGGGGGAGGTAGCACCTGGAAGTAGTGCCAAGCAAGAAGTAGTGTGAGCAAGGGCGATCGACCTACTGCATAGCGAGGTCACGAGACTTATAATTGTAACTAATTTAATACTGGTAGAATCAATCAGATGATTGAAACTATTTTAATTGTCTAACACTTAAATCAAGGGCCCATGAATGTACACATACCTTTAGAGGGAAGTCGATTTCAAAGGGGAATTCCTTACGGTGTAATCATGAAAGCTTTAGTCCAAAATAGCAATGCCTGATGACATAAAATATTTTACAAAATTGTTTTTTTGAGTATAAAGAAGAACTTGTATCAAAAACTTATAATTATTGTTTCCATCAAAGATCACACACCATTATAGCTATTAAAAGTTACCTTGGCTTAACCCACACATCATATTAGAAAGGATAACAAACATTTGAACCAAAGTGTGTGCCATTATCATCATAAGTTCTAAAACCTCAAACTACCTGTCACATACCTTCCAATATCAATATTATATTAAAAACAATTTTTGATTAATTTTTTTCATGCAAATGTTTTATATTTTTTATATATAAATAAATTGTAAAATGTGTAATTACATCATAGTTTCTAGTTTCTAGTTTGATTATTGATTTTCAAGAAACTTCACTAACCACTATATCTTTGTATACCATTGATTAGAATTTAACCACTATATCACTATATCTTTGTATACAATTGATTAGAATTAAAATAAAATATTTTGATGTGGGATGAGAACATTGGTTACTCATTGGTTTAGCAAAAAAATTCATTAATGTACTTTAAACGTTTTATAACGTTTATTCATTAATGTACTTTAAACGTTTTATAACGTTTTATATTTTTATTTGTCTCTATTCATTTTATATGACATACAAAATTTCATAGTTATATTGGATTTTTATTTAATATTGGGATCATGTAAATTAAAAATATATTTTTGAATTTTAAAAAGTTTTTAAAATTATTAAATGGACTATTTATTAATATGTAAACCAATTTCTTACATACACGTAATTATTTTAAATTATTTTTTCATTCTTGAAAAAAATTACAAATAATTTTTCACAAGTTGTCCATTAAAAAACAACATTGTATGAATGTCAAAACTTACTCTAAATTGAGCTTGAATAACTTGCTTTAGAGACACAATCTACTATAAATACTAAAATAAATACAAAATTATTGCTCGACTTACTTAATAGTTTGTATGGCATGTTCATATGACTGTATGAAATTGTTCTATATGATTGTACAAAATTATACGACGTCTATATGAAGCATGCATTATAAAAAAATGCATTGTTGCTTGGTTTTCTCTCTATCTCTATCTCTTTTTATCTCTCAACTTGCTCAATTTCTCAATTTTGTGTTAAAACCACTATCTTGACTTATCTTTATACTTTCAGCCAAGAACAAAACCCTGATCTACTTTTTAGTTTACTCTTCCATGTCATGCATGCATGAGATGTAGCTTTATAGACTTAATATTTAAATATAAGATTCATTTCTTTTAATAAAACCAATTCCCAAATAAAATTACTATTTTAAATTTACTTTTTTGAAAATATTTGAAATGACATTTTATATGTTCACACTACACCTATGTAGAGATTCTTATTCAAGCAATAATTCTAAATGCTTCTTCTTAGTAATGAAGGAATTATATACTAATCCAAGTATACCTTTGAATTCATCAAACTTCCCTCTTTCCAAGTGCTTGGTAAGAATATTAACTACTAATTGATATGTGGGAATATACTAGAGCTTCTCTGCTCCCTTCTAAACCCTCTCTCATATTATGTTACAACCTTTGAAACATCTTAGAAGAAAACCTATTTACCCCATAAATCAATTTTTTTCTACAACCTTTAAACTCCATGAATGACACCAAATCTCTTCCTCGACTTCTTTTTTGCACCTCAAATCTCTACACTAAACTCCATGAATGACTCCTTTTCTCCAAAGGAACCCATCACTACAATTTCTTCAAGCTTCAACCTTTAAACTCCATGCTTGACTCTGTTTTTCGAAAGGATCCCATCTCTACACTAGAGCTTCAAATCTAAGTAGCACTCAAGTTTAAGATAAAGCAACTAAAACATATATAAAAAAATGTAAATTATTACGTCGTAAGGCGTTCCCTATGGGAAGAACTCCCCTCCCATGCCACATGTGCCTTCATGTATAATTGATTTGAATGTTAGATGAAAGAAATAGCTTGGGACATTTGATTGATTGGACAATTATTAGTCAGTTATGAAATCCTCCCCTGTAGAGCCTAGTCGCAAACGGATCTAAAAATGAGCAACGAGGTAATTAAACGCAAGGTTCTCCAGTAGTTGCTTAGTCTGTGGAATTTCCAGAGGACAAGCTGCCAGAGTCTTGACTCCATTCTTCAAGGTAAACCCAAATGTTTCTTTCTTCTCTGATGGGTACCAACAGTTTACATTGAACTATTTATAAGTTTTATTAACAATTTATGGTTTATGTACAGAGTTCCGATGGGGTTGATTCACTACCCCTAGTATGGTATAGTGCATGATCTTTTCCACATAAGTTATTCTTATAATGGTGACTCTATTTGTAGGGTTTCTTGTTGGAGTTCTCCTATCCAGCTAACTAGCTTCAATGACTTCTGATGAAATTTATTTTAGTGTCTCCTTAAAATGGTCGGGCTATGCTACAACATTGATATGTTTGGTTATTCCTGCAGGTAAAGCAGTTTGACATTAACTTTTTCTCATGGCTCCCTTCCTAGTTTTCATTAATAACAATTCCATCATGAATTTGAACTTGCAGTATTACATTTCTCTTCAGTTTTTTTAGAAGTATATTTAAAAAAAAATGTGAACCTGTCTCTTTAAATAGCCACTGAAAATAATTTCTGCTAGGTAGATTTCTGCTTATTTTTTTGATAGAATTTTTTCAAATAACTTCATCGAATGTTCAAGATTTAGAGCTTTGGAAGATGGTTGGAAATAATCCCAACTGTTTCATTAAATGAATTTTCTTGTCATTTTTGGAGTAGAAAAGAAAACCCATAGAAGATGTCGAAAATAATTCTATCTATTTCATTAAATGAATTTGATCGCATCATTTCTGGGGTATGAAAAGAATACAACATTGAAGCAAGACTAATGGGTTAAAATTGCAATATACAATCTTTTTTCATCCATAACATCAAATTTCTATATTTGTAATGTTGTAAGCTATGTAATCTATGTTTTGGATCTCTGAGTAAGCATATCTGCATTTGACAAAATTTTTGAGTAGAATATATTCAAAATTTAATGTTGGATGATACAAAAGTCATTGTATTACCTGAAAATTGTGTTTTCTTGTTCAAATAGCTTAAATTGATGTGATTCAAATGATAAATGTCGCAGATTTTCCTTTTGGGAGGAAGATGCTTCAACATATATACATTTTGAGTTCCTAAAATATGGTTAAATCATGTAAATAAGGATATGTAGCCGTTTGGTCAATTGAGGATATGTATCTTTGTCTTCATGTATAATTGATTTGAATTAGATGATAGAAATAGCTTGGGACATTTGATTGATTGGACAATTATTAGTCAATTATGAAATCCTCCCCTGTAGAGCCCGGTCACAAACGGCTCTAAAAATGAGCAACGAGGTAATTAAATGCAAGGTTCTCCAGTAATTGCTTAGTCTGTGGAATTTCCATGGGACAAGCTACCAGATTCTTGACTCCGTTCTTCAAGGTAAACCCAGATGTTTCTTTCTTCTCCGATGGGTACCAATGGTTTACATTGAACAATTTATAAGTTTTATTAACAGTTTATGGTTTATGTACAAAGTTCTGATGGGGTTGATTCACTACCCCTAGTATGGTATAGTGCATGATCTTTTCCACATAAGTTATTCTTATAATGGTGACTCTATTTGTAGGGTTTCTTGTTGGAGTTCTCCTGTCCAGGTAACTAGCTTCAATGACTTCTGATGAAATTTATTTTAGTGTCTCCTTAAAGTGGTCGGGCTATGCTACAACATTGCTATGTTTGGTTATTCCTGCAGGTAAAGAAGTCTGACATTAACTTTTGCTCATGGCTCCCTTCCTAGTTTTAATTAATAACAACTCCATCATGAATTTGAACTTGCATTATTACATTTCTATTCAGTTTTTTCAGAAGTATATTTGAAAAAAAAAAAAGTGAACCTGTCTCTTTGAATAGCCATTGAAAATAATTTCTGCTAGGTAGATTTCTGCTTATTTTTTTGGTAGAATTTATTCAAATAACTTCATCGAATGTTCAAGATTTAGAGCTTTAGAAGATGGTTGGAAATAATCCCAACTTTTTCAATAAAGGAATTTGTTCGTATTTTTGGAGTAGAAAAGAAAACCCGTAGAAGATGTTGAAAATAATTCTATCTATTTCATTAAATGAATTTGATCATGTCATTTCTGGAGTACGAAAAGAATACAACATTGAAGGAAGACTAATGGGTTAAAACTGCAATATACAATCGTTTTTTATCCATAACATCAAATTTCTATATTTTTAATGTTGTAAGCTGTGTAATCTATGTTTTGGATCTCTGAGTAAGCATATCTGCATTTGACAAAATTATTGAGTAGAATATATTCAAAATTTAATGTTGAATGATACAAAAGCCATTGTATTACCTGCAAATTGTGTGTTCTTGTTCAAATAGCTTAAATTGATGTGATTCAAATGATAAATGTCATAGATTTTCCTTTTGGTAGGAAGATGCTTCAACATAGATACATTTTGAGTTCCTAGAATATGGTTAAATCATGTAAATAAACAAGTTTTAATGGTATTTTCAGTGTCTTGCAAGTCAAGTTTTACTTTGGCGCTATTTCCATGCACATGCCTTCATGGGACATACATGATTCTATGAGTGAATTTGGAATTTCAATGCCCGTTATCTAAGATACAAAAATCTAATTTTCCATATCACTTTAAGATCTCGAATAATTTGCATCAGAACAAATGAAATATTATTTTAATTGCCATGAATTTTAATATGTTCTCATTTTTTGGGCTGACTTGATTAGAACTTGGCATAATTCCTACGGTGATGTGCATATCTATCATTTCCATATCTAAGAGAACGATGGGATTTCTAGAGTTTAAGTGTCTATATTGATTTGGTGTTATATACATGTACACTGAACTATGCCTACATTCTTGTCATGTTTGTTGTTTTCACTGGTTTATTTCTCATGGGCTCTAATCGAAAGCCTTAATATCATATATATGTTTGAAAATTATAATTGTCATAAAAGCAGTGGAGATCAAGTTTGATATTAGCTTACTCTTGAGACCTAACATTGGTTGGCTTATTAAGAACACATTCCCATTGTTTTGTCAACGAATTTCTTGGTACATGTCATGTGATGAAAGTAGCCAGGTAATAATTATAGGGTAGATACTTCACTAGTAACAGAGATCCATGTTTAGGAAAGATTGTTGCAAGAAGAAAAGTTAGAATAATATGAGGAGAATCATTATTTTAGATCTTGAATTTCCATATGGCTCTTTACATGTTGTGACTATGAGATTTCAAAATGCAATACAATTCACTTCCAAGAGTCAACCAGCAAAAAAATGTTTTAAAAAACAAATCATACTTGCAAACATGGGTGAAATTGCACCGTGTATGTTGGATTATAATATTGAATAATTAAGTCATTCATTATTTGACAATGTGGCGTACTTCATTTATCTACCTCCATGGCCCAGTCAAGACATCTATTGCTCCCATTTTCACCATTACTCTCCCAAACTTCTTTCTCCAAATGGACATATACTTGGACTTTCTCTTCGCCATTCCAGTTGTCGATGGATTCAACTTCAATGTCTGATCAGAGGTTAACACTCCAAACTTTAATTGAAGATCCACATAATATTTCTCAGCTAAACATCTAGGCATTAATGAATCCGAAGGAACTGAGGGATCAGAGTTTGAATTAGAATGTTGCATTGGGAATTTGATTTTGAGTAATGCAGTGAATCGAAGTTCCATACTTCGATCCTGATGTCCTATTCCACTAAAATTGAAAATCATATCTACACTGAATAAAGAAAAATGTGAAACCCAATAGAGTGGACCCTTGCAAATTAATAGAATATTAAAGGATGAATATGATGAGGGCATACCATGCATTCATATGAATCACACAACTACATGGATTCTTGTGATGATTAATTAGTAGCTACCTGATAGAGTGAGCATGTCTTACTGAGACATATGTTTTGCAACAAAATTTTGTGTGAGTTGGTGTACATTGAATTGTGGTGGGGTAAATTCCCTGGGATTTGAAATGCTTGATAGATATTTTGTCTCTTCATCCTCCCAAATTAATTCTCCAACCTACATCAATATAAAATATGATTAATTTATGTATAGAGTAACAATATTAACCGTAACAATATTGAGTATTAATCACCCACCCGGTAGGCACTATCTATTGGAGCGAAAGCAACATATGTCTGCACATGGGATGACATTCAGATATTTAGCTTCCAATCTCTACTTTGCTTCATTGATTAATTTGAACCCACGAAGGCTCAAATTATTTGTTAGTTATTCTTTCTCTATACCTCTCTTTCAAATTATTAACGAGTCACATCAAATTTTGCTAAAGTTATTGAGCCACGAGCTACTAAGGCATAGAGTATCACCATGCAAGCTCAGTTGAAGACTACATTTTCTGAGGACTACTGAGAGGGGAGAATGGAAGTGGCGGGAGAGAATGGAGTGGAATATTTTCACCTTTACATACGATTGAAGCAAAGGAATAGACAAAATATAATGTAATGGTGAAACAGACATATAGATTAATGAAACTTATAGAGAGTGAGAGTGGAGTGGTTTTAATAATATTTTGGAATTCAACATATATTATCTCAATGTTTTGAAACTAAAAAATTATTGAGAATTCTTTAATATCATCCATTAGATTGTGTATATGACAAAAGATATTCTTGAAATATTAAATCTTAGCCATCAGTAATTAATCATGTTTTAAAAAATGCAAATTCCTCACAATCTATTCTAAAATAAACAATACCTATGACATACTATTACATAAAAATAATATATATGATTATATTTAATAAGATTTAATTTAAGGCAAAATTATATAAAATTAATAAAATATTAATTAAACAAAACAAAAAACTCACTCTCCATTAAAGGAAAAGAGTTAACCACGTCTTCTCCAACATATTGTTCATCTACCAATTTGGTATGCTATGTTCACCTACATAGTAGGTTCTATAAGAAGATCATACACATGTTCTATGTTCTCAAGGTGATCATCAAAATGTACTAAGTATGACCTACCTTTACTATTTTTAAAACATAATTCCTAGTCAAAATGCATCTTACCACTGTTACTCTTTCCAATGGTGACAAGCCCGTCACAACCTACCTATATGAGGGACCATATATAGAGTCACAATGAATCTAGCCATGCATTTTATGAGACACCAGGTAAGGAGGGAAACCTCATGTACATCATGTACAGAAAAAATCCATGTTCTGGGAACCTACCTATATGAGGGGTCGTAGATAGAGTCACAATGAATCTAGCCATGCATTTTATGGGACACCAGGTAAGGAGGACAACCTCATGTACATAATGTAGAAATTCTCACTGTAGATCACCTGATAGTGCAATATAATAAAGAAAAATACTTGATCTACTTCTACAAACAAACTTGCAGAAGCTTAATTGATTTTGAGCAAGATCAAATAGAACACATATAACAGATGAAGAAGAAATCAATCACACATGAACACAGAAGAATACTCTAGGGAAAGCCTCAGCTAAAAACCCCGATCTCTGTATTATCATACAAGTGGAAATATCTCCGGATTACACAAAGCTTTAGCTCACAAGCTATCCAGCTCTTAGTACAATCCCTCAATGCTACTCAGAGATAGAATAGACAACACATATGCCTTTCCTCCGCCCTTCAAGCCTCATATTTCCTTGTGTAGTTTCTCCTGGGTCCTCAAGCTGCCACCTGTGTGTAATTACCTCACACACTGCTCACCAAACTAAGAAATAACTGCACAATCCTCAAGGAAAGAATTCCTTCTGCATGCAAGAAATGTCCTCAAGGGAATATTCCTACAACGGATAGTACACTATCCCATCCTTTGATCTCAACTAGGTCTCTATTTGAACTGACATGCATGAGTTATTTATGAGAGAATATTCAGTTATCTGAAGTACATTAGTTGCATGCATGCATGCATTGACTAACTGAACTCACAATCAATTCCACAAACTGTTGGAACTAATTTAAGTGGACTTAACTTAGTTAACTAAGCTAACTAATTACAACTTAAAGGACAACTCATCCTGATCTCCTTAATTAAGGGATAACTTCTTCAATCAAAGGGATAATTGTTGCATGTCTTCACATAGACTTCATGTTTGATTTTCTCTAACTAATTAACTCAAGATGAATTAATTAATTATTTTACAAATAGCTGCTGAGCTCAAATTTGAATTTTAGTTCATAATTTTAATTTAGGGACTAATTAAAATTGGAATGTATCTCGAAATTCTATCTATAGGAATGTTATTTTTAGCATTTCTTGTTGCTATTTTCAACACTCCCTCTCAACAAGAAAGGGATTATCTGTCACCCCGATCCTGTCTCTGTGGAACTCGAATTTGCATTTTGACAATGCCTTAGTCAAAATATCTGCATCCTGCTCCTTGGTCGAAACATACTTCAACAACACGATCCTCTTCACCACACAGTCTCGAAGATGATGATATTGGATATCGATGTACTTGGACCTGTCATGAAATACTAGATTCTCAGAGAGTTTGATACAACTCTGATTATTGCAATATATCACAGTTGGATCCATCCTCTGATCAAACAATCCAACTAGAATTTTCCGCATCCAAATGGCCTCACATGCTGCCTGACTGGTAGCCATGTATTCAGCCTCTGCTGAGCTAAGTGCAACTGCCCTCTATTTCCTGTTGTACCAAGAAACTGCAGCTAAACCAAGGTTTAAGATTCCTCCTGAAGTGCTCTTCTGATCTGATGGACTCCCTACCCAATCTGCATCTGTGAAGCCCTGAAGCTTCACTCCCTCTATCCATTTGTACCATAATCCATACTAAGATGTGCCTCTGAGGTATCTCAGCACATGCTTCGCTGCCTTCCAAAACAGCTTGGTAGGCTGAAACATATCTTGACTCAGTTGGTTCACCGCAAAGCACAAATCAGGTCATGTGTTCACTAAATACATCAATGAACCCACAAGTTGCCGATACACAATAGGAGCTACTACCTCACCTGAAGTAGCATCTTCCTTCCTCCTGTTACCTGTTATAGGAGTCTTCATGGGCATGCACTTCTCCATGTGGAATCTCCTGAGTATCTCATTGGCATACTTGCCTTGAGACACAAATACTTCCCCATCCTTCTGCCACACTTCTATGCCTATAAAGTAGTGCATGAGACCCATGTCTTTCATCTCGAACTCTCATGCAAGGTCCTCCTAGCAAGACTTGATCAATTGATCATCACTTGTTAATATTAGATCATCAACATAAAGAACAATGATCAATGGCCTACCTCCTACCATGATGTGGTATAGGTTTGCATCCGTCTCACTCTTTGTGAAACCCAACCCGGTGAAATAGTTGTCGATCCTAGTGTACCAAGCACAAGGTGCTTGCTTTAGCCTATACAAAGCTCTCTTGAGTCAGCACACATGCGACTCATGATCAAAGGTCTCAAATCCTTCCAGCTGCTCTATGTACACCTCTTCCTCAATCTTGCCATTGAGGAACACAGTCTTCACATCCATCTCATGGATCTTCCAACCCATATGTGTTGATAGTGCCAACATCGATCTGATAGATGAGTACCTTGCCACAGGAGAAAAAGTCTCATCATAGTCGATCCCCTCAACCTATGAGAAACCACGGGAAACAAACCTTTCCTTATGTTTCTCCACACTACCATCAGCTGCTTGCTTTACCTTGTATAGCCATCGGGAACTCACTACTAACTTGTTCTCTGGTCTTGGAACAACATCCCAAACATTGTTCCGAATTATGGAGTCATAATCCTCCACCATAGCATCAACCCAGACTGGATGCTACATTTCTTCCTCAAAGGAAGATGGTTTGGTCTCTATACATTCCCCAACTAGGGCCCTGTAACCAATGTATCGCTTAGGTGACCTCCTCTGTCTGCGCTGAGAATATGGTTGTCCCACATTCTCTCTCGCATCCATCAACAATCTGTCAGCTTACCTTGAGCGTTTCTTCCCATCCCTAGAAGACTCTGCTTGAGTGGATGTCTCCACTCCTGGATCCTCTGCATGCGGATACTCTGCATCAGTCTCAGGCTCCTCCTCCTTAGGAACCAAAAGTTCCTCCTCTACATGCAACTTGAGCTCCCTCTTGAGGGAAACTCGCATGGCCTTTTTCTCGTCGAACTTTAGATCTCTGTGTACCACTATCCTTTGACTGGTAGGCAAGAACACCCAATAGTTGTGGGGTGTATCATTGTATCCCACAAGTATCCCCAACTCAGTTGTTGGCACTAGCTTCTTCCGGGCATCTTTGGTCACATGGAAAAATATCAATAAGCCAAAGATCCTGAAGTGACTCACATCTGGTCTCTTCCCGGAGAAAGCCTCCTCTGGTGTCTTCATCCCCAGTATACGATGCGGGCTTCTATTCTACAAGTATACCGTCATATTGCATGCCTCAGCCCACAAATGAAGTGGTAGGCCTTGGTCATGCAGCATCGTCCGAGCTGCTCCCACAAACGTTATGTTCTTCCTTTTGGCCACCCCATTCTACTGTGGGTTATGGGGTGCCGTCAACTCCTGTTTAATTCCTTCTACTGCACAGAAGTCCTTAAACTATTGAGAGACATACTCTCCACCATTGTCACTTCGCAAGGCCCTTATTTTCTTTCTCAACTAAGGCTATGAACTCACAAAACCTTGAGAAGGTTTGATCCTTCTTCTACATGAAATAGATCCAACATCTATGAGAAAAATCATCAATGAAAATAACATAGTACCTTTGTTTAGCAGTGGAGGCTGTCGAGAATGGTCCAGACACATCTATATGAACTCACTCCAGGATTGATCTAGCTCGACTGTCTCGATCCTGAAAGGAATATTTTGCATACTTACCCAAGGTACAACCTTTGCATGTATCCACTTGCTCAATTTTACCCTTGGGAAGTCCAGTAGAAATCTGCTGCATGATATTCAAGGCTCCATGGTGCAAGTGGCCCAATCTTCTATGCCATAGCTCACCAATATCTTGGCTTTGCACCAACTCTACTTTGGAACTCAATGCAGCACAATCATCTACCTCCATCTTGTAGACATTCTTCACTCGAATCCCAATCCTCTTGGTTTGTCCCATGCCAATGTGTCTCAGGAATGCCTTTCCTTTACTGAATACTACATCATAGCATTTGTCTTCCAACATTGTGACGGACACCAGGTTCTTCTTCAGTCCAGGCACATACTTTACATCAATCAGGGTGAGAGCATCTCCATGTTCCCTCTGAAACACAACTGTACCTTCACCTGAAACACGATACTTTCCATCATCGCCATCTCTATGCACATCTAGAGGTCCTTCTCCTCCATGGTACTGAATAGACTCTTGTCGCCGGTCATGTGGAATGAGGCTCCACTGTCTAGGTACTAAACACAACCCACCATCGATGAAACCACGCATGCGATGAGGATAAAATCCAATTCTAACTGTGAGGCCAGTGCCTCACCATCTGATCCTTTTGAGGATCCCTTCTTGGATTTCTTCTGTGGACAATTTGTTGCATAATGGCCCACCTCATGACAATTAAAGCATCGCACTTTAGATTTGTCAATCTGCTTCCCACCATGGGAAGAACTTGATTTGGAATGGGAAACCTTCCCTTTTCCTTTCCTCGCCTTACTCACTAAGGCTAGATTTTCTTCACCATCATGCTTTGATGAAGATCCATCTCTGGTGCTTCTCCTGATCTCCTCCTCCATCATATCCGACCATAGTCATTCCCAATCTGGCAGTTTATTTCTTCCATTTACTGAGTATTGGTAGCTATGCCAGCTCTTAGGAAGACCAAGGAGAGCAAGACTCACCATGTCATCATCAGCTATCATGCTTCCTACACTTCCAAGCTCATCCCTGCAGGTGGTGAGCTTGTTCAGATATGTAGAGATTGTGTCGCCCTTTTCACACTTGATTTTCCAAAGATTGTCTTTCAACGCCAACTTCCTCTGATCGTTGCTGTTCTGATATAGATCCTTCAATGTTTTCCACATTGAAAACGGTGTCTCCTTCCCATGGAGACTCGAGACAATGTGGTCTCAAACTCCCTCCAAAATAATCCTCCTTGTTCTAGCCACACATTTCTTCCATTCTGCCAATTCTTGGGCATTCGCTGCTACTAGCTTGGGGACTTTTTGATCAATGAAGTCCTTCAAACCATTGTCCTATAATACTGCTTCCATACGATCCTTCCAGGCTATATAATTCGAGTTGCCATCCAGGGCATACTCGAGTCTCAAACCATTGAACACCATTGGTGAAATTTGAGATGTGATAAGAATTCAATTTCTATAATCAAAAACTTTAAACTTCGAACTTCTCCCTTATTTGTATATTGATCTCTACTTTTATCACCTTCGCTCTGATACCATGTAGAAATTCTCACCGTAGATCACCTGATAATGTAATATACTAAAGCAAAATACTTGATCTACTTCTACAAACAAACTTGCAAAAGCTTAATTGATTTTGAGTAAGATAAAATAGAACACATATAACAGATGAAGAAGAAATCAATCACACACGAACACAAAAGAATACTCTAGGGAAAGCCTCGGCTAAAAACCTCGATCTTTATATTATCATACAAGTAGAAATATCTCCGGATTACACAAAGCTTTAGCTCACAAGCTATCCAGCTCTCAGTACAATCCCTTAATGATGCTCATAGACAGAATAGAAAAAACATATGCCTTTCCTCTACCCTCCAAGCCTCCTATTTCCTTGCGCAGTTTCTCCTGGGTCCTCAAGCTACCACATGTGCGTAATTACCTCACACATTGCTCACCAAACTCAGAAATAACTACAATCCTCAAGGAAAGAATTCCTTCTGCATGCAAGAGATATCCTCAAGGGAATATTCCTTCAACTGATAGTACACTGCCCCATCCTTTGATCTCAACTGGGTGTCTATCTGAACTGACATGCATGAGTTATTTATGAGAGAATACTTAGTTATCTAAAGTACACTAGTTGCATGCATGCATGAATTGACTAACTAAACTCACAATCAATTCCACAAACTGTTGGAACTAATTTAACTGGACTTAACTCAGTTAACTGAGCTAACTAATTACAACTCAAAGTACAACTCATCCTGATCTCCTTAATTAAGAGATAAATTCCTCAATCAAAGGGATCATTGTTGCATGTCTTCACATAGACTTCATGTTTGATTTTCTCTAACTAATTAACTGAAGATGAATTAATTAATTATTTTACAAACAGTTATTGATCTCAAATTCAAATTTTAATTTAGGGACTAATTAAAATTGGAATGTATCCCAAAATTCTATCTATAGGAATGCTATTTTTAGCATTTCTTGTTGCTATTTCAACACATAATCCATTTTCCGAGAGGTAAGGAATGGTACTTCTTCACCTCCGAGATAGAAAGGTACCCAAATGTGTCTAGGCCAAATATAGTTGTTGTCACTGGATATTGGAAAGCTACAGGTGTTGATAAACCTATCAGTTCCAAAGGACGAAAGAAGCACCCAAAGGCTCAAATATTGTTCGACTCTTTCATAAATACTATCTTGTCGATGTTAGTAGGCCTAGAAGAAAAAAATGTAGCTTAAGACTAAGTAGTTATATCTTCTCTTTGTTGGATTTTCAGTGGGCAGTTTGGTGAGACACTTTTGTTTTGGGTTGTTTTTAGTTTGTATTCTCCAAATATTTTATGCAAAAATCTACTCAAGAAATCAACATGTGCAATAAAGGAGGAACCTAAAGAAGGCTCAAAACCAATGAATTGTATAACCAAGAACTATGATCAACTCTTCCAAAAAAAAAAAAAATTCAAATTTGTATTTCTTTAATGACCACATCATGAAGAGAAAAGTTAAAACTATATTGTCTTCCCATCACCAAAGTGACAAATCTAATGAATAGAGAGTAGATTGGTAGAAATTTTAAGAGTAAGGAAAACATTATTAATGTAGCCATTACCTAACTACACAATGCCTAAATCTAAAACATCACGTCGAGAAGAATCTCCAAGTATAAGCCTATATCATTCACCAAATAACAATAAAAATTTGTTTGATGGGACTAATCCATATCTCATGCAAGAACTTTGCATAGAAATTTGTTTCTTTATATTTTTAAAATCATACTTGGCTCCATATCAAGTGTTGTGTCACTTTTATTTTGATTTCAAATTGGGGATTTGGTAGAGGCATGAGTCATGCATGAGCAAGTGGAAAAGATTCGGAGAAAGATGTGAAAGATGATATCGAGGCATGAGCTCTTGCTTTGGATGCAAGTGTTGTGTTCCCCTCCAGTTACTTTAACATGAAGTTTGATTTTAGAAGTCAATATGTTCTTTAATTTAAAATTATGTATGAACGTGTTAATCTTGTGTGCAACAAAAACATGAACAAAGTCAGTGAGGTTTTTATTGAGGTTTTTATTAGTTGTAGTCAATTTTATTAGTGAGGATTAGGTCCAAACTTCACATATCTTAATATAATATTTTAAGCAACATAATGGGATTATTTTCATTCTGTATGCAATGTGGAGTTTATTATTTTCACCATAAAGAATTCCCTTCCTGATCAAAATTAACTTAGATCTCTGCTACTCTTAAATTTGCTACTCCCTTATGGTGTTTCCTTTGCAACATCAGGTTCAATTGCTAGTAATAATATTTTTGTTTTTGTTATGAGAAATTTGTTTAATAATAATATTTGTAGAAATTTCTGAATCTGGGCTTCTGTGATCCATATTACATTAAGAAGATTCTTTTCGGTAGACATCACATAGGAGAAAAATTTTGCTGACACTTTTTGAACCAGCTAGTGTGGTTCATCATCAAGACCATATGAAGAAACATATCATGGCATGGCACCAAAAACACTCTTCTTAATAATATTTGTGTTTTAGTTGTGTGAAATTTTTGTGAAGACCTAGTTTAGGTCTTCTAACTAAACTAACTTTATCATTTAATTTAAACACAATAAGAAGGAAAATAATATATTTATAGCTCAACATTTATTTGATGATAGTATACAAGTAAAATTTATTTACAACATATTAAACAAGTAAGAAATTTCATTGCAATAATTTACATAAGTCAACAAATGGTAAAATACATGTTCCAATCGCTTGGTTTGGATGCTCATGACTCTATTGGGATGCTCCTCTTGGCTAACCGACTGAATTTACCTCCTAGCCAACTAGGAATGATTTCCTAGCCCAAGGAACCTCCACAGGTTCCCTAGCCCTCCGAGCCCAAGTCTAACTAGCTATAGTGTGTCCAAGTTAAAACCAACACTCTCCAATAGATCTAAGTTTGAGTTCTCTCATTTTTCTCTCCATTCCCTCCCTTCCCTTTTTCCACATTCCTCCCCCATAATAAAATCCTCCAATGCCGAAACAAAGACCAAGGATCCCCCCCTCTTCTCTCATCCTCCTTCCCCTTTTACGTCTCTTCCTCCCATCCACCTCAACCACCTATCATTAATGTCATGACTACCCCTCATCCTTTCATTTTAGCATCCTTGACTTTTATTACCACATGTTATTAAAAGTAGATTTGAGAAGACACATTGGGAATAAAATATGGATATTTAAGTTAGAATTAAATTGGAGAAGAACATATTTTATCAAAAGTAGATTTGAGAAGACACCTTGGGATATGGATATTTAATTTAGAAATAAATTGGAGAAGACCATATCTTCTCAAATGTAGATTTGATAAGAACCTTGGGATATGGATATTTAATTTAGAAATAAATTGGAGGAGACCATATCCTATCCAAAATTAAATTTGAGAAGACAACTTGGGAATTGAATAATAGCAATAATAAAAGTCATGTCAGTAAAATAAAATTACAGTTTCACAAATGTAGATATAAGTCAATATTTTCAGGTTAATTAAACACTAATAAAAATTAGCATGATAGGATCAAGTAGAGCATTACATACACCCCTCATTGAAAAAACTTCATCCCGAAGTTAGAGTGAAAAGGACACAAGGAGTTCGAAAGAAGTTTGACAATAATGCATAACAAAATAAAGAGAGAGTTATAGTAGTCAAATTAAGTAAGTAAGGAAATGATACTACTTCCCATCAAGAGTCTCCAACTAATCTATATCCTCATATCCTTCCTAACCTACTTCTGCTCCCACCCTATCCATCCTCTGTTGTTATATACTATGGCATCGGCTATACCGATCTAACCACTGATAAAACCAATATGGCAGAAGCGTCGACTATATCAACGTAACTTCCCCAGAAAGCCACTGGCAATCATCATCACACATCTAGGGGAGTGTGTCCATCACTGCCCTCCCACAATTCTAGGTTTGGAGTTACATGGTGGGAAATGCCTCCACCCCTCCTCACAACTAGGGTCAACGCCCTAATATGGACCACACTATAGTGCTAGTTGGATACTTGTCATCGAATAATCTAGGCACGTAATCTTGTCACCTACCATTTACATTTTACCCATGTCATAAGAGTGCATATCAAATAGATGCAAAATGTAATAAAACGATGTACATAATACCATTCCTCATTGGATGTCTCGACATTCCCCATCGGAAGAGTAGATCTTGGTTATCATATAATTCTTTCCAATCTGCAGGTTATCTCTCATTCATGCATATACATAACAACAAAATATATATTTGCAGGTTAGTTCTCATTCATGCATATACATAACAGCAAAATATATATAGATAAGTGATCTTAAACATAATGTTATTAAATCTAGTATCCACGTGTCAATTTTGTACTTCATACTGGAAATAAATCTTACATTAGATAAATCATAATTTTGATAAGTCATTCATTAGATAAATTGTATCCATTTAAGCCATACATGAAACAAAAATAACTTTGATAAGTCATACACTAGATAAATCGTAACCAAGTAAGTCGTACATTAGGTCATACATCAAATATTTCAATCAACAATACCTAATCCATCTAATGATTTATATAAGTAGTTTCACCTGTCCAACTAAATGAATCAATATTACATAGCGTTCATAAATAAATAACATGGAACTACAAATAAAGCCTTATCATAGGTAGCTATCTAAGTCAAATGGGCATCATAGATGCTCAAAAAGTGAAGGGTAGTCACGATGTATAGTCTATGCATCCTCCTAGGTAGTAGATCTTGGGTTATACTTGTCCCACTAGACCTTAACCTAGTCCACCATGCGACGTCTGAGCTGTCGAACACTACGGTCCAATATGCGTAATGGTTCAACCATTATGGTTCCCAGGTCCGAGACCTGCAATTCCCTCCAATCCAATTTGTGAGATTTATCATAAACATAATGTCATAAAATAAATACATGAAAACCATCATGAGTTTTATGCAAATGGGGTGGCAGTGCAAGATGATAGGCAATTGGTACAATCTTCTCCTTGATCCTAAAAGGTCCTATAAACCGAGGTGATAACTTCGTCCCTTTCCCAAACCAAATGGTGCTTTTGTTGGGTCAGATACAAATAAAAACTTGGTCTCCTACTTCATAACTTCAATTAGTAGGCATAACTCTTATGTCTATATTGTGTTTCCTTTAACCTTTTTCGAACATGTCTTACCTGTTCCTCCATTTCTTGAACTAATTCCGGCCCAACTATTACTCTGTCCTCCAAATTTCCCAACTCAATGGAATCCTACATGGCCTCCCATATAGTGATTGATAAGGAGACATCCCGATTGAACTGTGGTAACTATTAGTATAGGCAAACTCTACCAATGGTAGGTACCTTTCCCACTGAGTCTAATTATCCATGACGTACATTATAAGAATGTCTTCCATAACCTAATTTACTCTTTCATTCTTCCCATCTGTTTTTGAATCATATGCAGTTCTTAGGTTCAACTAAGTCCCTAGTGTTGACTGCAAACTTGTCCAAAACCTAGATGTAAATCGAGAGTCTCTATCAAAAATTCTCTTTATGGGTAACCCATGTAGTCAAATAACTTCACTTATAAAAACTTTTTCCACATTAATAACATCGTAAGTGTCTCTTAATGGGATGAAATGGGCACTTTTGGTGAATTTATCAACTACAACCAATATAGCATTGTGCCTCTAGGAAGTGAGTGGCAAGCCCAAAAAAAAATCCATAGAAATTACCTCCCATTTAGACACATGGATGTCATTGTGGTTGTAGGAGTCCTGCTGGATGGCGATGATCAACCTTCACTCGTTGACATTCAAGACATTTGGTGTTAAACTGGACTATGTCATGCTTCATGCCTACCCAAAAGAAGAGTTTCTTCATGTCTTCATACATCTTCTTCACTCCAGGATGTGCACAATAGAGTGCTTTATGTGATTCTTTGAGGATGGTTCTTCTTATACCCCCTTCCTTAGGTATGTACATTCTCCCTTGAAATCTCAATAGTCCATCTGGTTCAAGGACATATCCCTTAAACTTTGGTTCTATCTGGTTCCCACTCTGTAGTGCTGATATAACATTTAGATACCAACTATCTTCAAAGAGTTTCTCCAACACATGTTCCCTCAAATTGACCCTCAAGGGTACTAGGGAGAAGATTTGTGGCCTCCTTATTAGTGCATCAGCCACCACATTCTCCTTTCCTTTAATGTATGGGATCCCAAAATCATACTCACTCATGATTTCTCTCCACCACCTCTGCCTAGCATTCAAATCCCTTGGGTGAAGAGGTGCTTCAAGATTTGATGATCTATTCTCAACTCAAATCTTCTCCCTATTAGTTTCGGTATCTTCATCCCTCCATCAGTGATCAAATTTCTCTTTTTGCATGCATATTAGGTGTCTCATCCGATCAGCTACATTCCATTAGGTCATGGATCAAACTGATGGTAGTGGTTCTTTGTCAATTTCCCTCATGCCATTTATCTGCTGGCCTATTTTCACATGTACAGGTCATTTGTTGTCATTTTATTTCATTCCATTTGCAAAAGTCATTTTAGGGTTTTTAGGTCTCATTAGGTCTAGGGTTTGCCACCATGGTCTTCAAAACTCAATAAGAGGTCAGCAGGCACATGAGGATGTCTAATAAGTTCATAAAATTACAAAATTCACTGATGATATGTTTCATAAAGGGTTTTTACCTCAAAACTTTTTTCTATTTCATGTACAAATTTTATGTAATTTCAATGTTTTCATATGTAATAAAGCTTTGGCTACTTCCCTTGGTCACCTTGCCAACTCCAGCGACTGCAAAGAAACAAAAACATCCAAGCATCAGTTCAACAAATGATCAAAAGAGTCAATTGCAAAATGAAAAACAGGGTTTTTTAAAAGCAAAGTGAAAAAAACTTTAGGAAAGTTGGTTTGTAAAGGAAAAATTAAAGTCAAGATGGATATAAAGTTCTCCTTGTGTTTGAAAACTTCATTTTGTGCAAAAGAGAGAGCAAGAGGGAGAAAATCGGGTTTGAGGAGAAAGAAGTGAAATTTGTAGCAAAACTTCAAGTTTTCACTGGCACTACGCACCTGGGCACTAACGCGACGCACTTGCCTGGCGCTACGCATCGGGCGTAGGTTTTGAACTACAGTTTGGTCGTGCGCTACACACCTGGGAGGCAACGCTATGCATCTACCAGATGAACTCTAAATCACATTTCATCGATTTCACAAGCCTCCAATTTTGCAAATAACCTCTCAACAAGTAAGTACATCCCCTCATCTGGTCTAGCAATGAATTGCTTCCTCTATGGTGGTGATTTGAGTGTCTAAAAATGAAACCCTATCTACCTCCAAAATTGTCTAGGGATTTGTTGTTTTTGCTATTTTAAATCCCTTGTGATTATCTTCCTACATCCCATGCCCCTGCACTAAATTTCCCTAAATCCCCTCCTCTTTCCCTCTCCCATTGGCACTCACCTTACCCCATATTACCAAACCCTAAGCCCTATACATAATTCCTACCATTCTCTAAACCCTAATTCTCATTTCCTAAACCCTATACATTCCCTAAAACCCTACTTCCATCATCAAAACCCTCATTCACAGTTCTACTATCAGTCAATCCTTTTATCCCCAAAAGAAAAACAACAGTCACCCTATACTTTAAAAAATCTCTTCATACTCATCATTCTTCACTCCACATTTGCAAGTATGGAAACAGATTCAGCATATGAGAGGGATGATGAAACTGTCAGTGATTCTTCCCAAGAGGCTCATGCACCAAGAAAACCACATAAAAGAGGAAAACACATCTAGGAGGATCCCACCACTCTCACAAAGTTACTAGCTTGCCCTCTTGCAGTAACATGTTTTAAACATCAGTCATGTTACTAGTTTTGTGAAATGGTGGAGAGGGTGAAATATCACCATGAACTTGCTAGGTTATTTGTTCTTCATCTTCACAATGGTTAGGTGAACCTAGCTAGTGTCTCTTTCACTTTGACGCCTGAAACCATTGCAGCAGCAATAGTTATTCCTAATGTGGGAGAATAGTGGAATAAAGGGTAGCATGTGGGCAGAGAGCATTATGAGTCTTACATCAAGGCTAGTTATCAAAGGCAAATCAGTAGGGTCTTTCCTTTCAGATACTTACAAGATACTTATGCTCCACTCATGAAACTCATAATCAAGTATTTCACCTGTGAAGGGAGGTTTTCTCGTTTGTATACTTACCATGTTAGATTTTTGATGCATTTCACAAGAGTGAGGATGATGAACCTCCCCTATTTTATATGCAGAAATATTGAGAAGATGGCTACATATGTGCAAAGGAAACCTCTTCCTCAGCAGTTCAGTAGCATTTACCATTTTTCATTGATTAAGATTGTTGTTTTGCATCAGCTAAACTTGCTAAATATTTCATGGGATTCCTTCATTGCACATGAGGTTTTCAAAAGCCCTCAAATGACTCCATCAGTGCTTCAAGAGGAAGGAGGGCCTTCAAACCAGCCAAAGGTTCATGAGACTGAAACAACAGGTGTACCAGTGTTTGTCACTTATGAAAAAGGCACAAGGAGACTATTTGCAGCTACCAAACAAGTATTATCTCCACCAGGAGTGGAAGGGGTCTCGTTTCCTTTACCAGACCACAGGAAAATGCTATATTCACCTAGGTTGAAAGGGGCTTTGCCTTCTTCTTCAACAGTACAGGTACAGGATAAAGGAAGCAACCTTTGCATGATGAAGGGCCTTTTGAAGGTCAAGATAGAGATTTTGTTTTGATTTAGGAAGAGGACACTGATTTGGACTCCCAAAGCTCAAGACTCAAGGAGGTCATCAAAGAGAAAGAAGCTGACATCCATGCCTTATCACTTGACCTTGAGAGGGATAAGTGGATTATTAACTTCCTTGAATAAGAGAATAATCAATTGATGGAAAAACAGACAATCATGGAGCTGCAAAACATTAGGGAAAATAGGCAAGCAACAAAAAGAAGGAAAATCAAATTGACACCCCTTGAACAAGAAAGTGAGGCTGACCGGGAATCATGGTTAGAGAGGGAAAACATTCACTTGGAGAAACTACTTGAGAAGGCTAACAAGGAGAAGAAAATGTTGCACCACATGGCTTATCACTATTTGGCCCGGAACAAAATTTGTAAGACAAGGATAAGAAGCCTAAAAGCCAAGTTAAAGAGAGATTTGAGGAGCAAAAAGAGCAAGATAAGCTCAAGATCTTGGCTGAAGCATCATTTGCCCAGCATAGCACCTAACAAAGATCACTCATGCCAAATTTCAAGAAATTTGGTGAAGTTTTTGACATTTTTGAATTTTCATGCAAAAAACAGGTTTTCACGGCAGGTGCGTAGTGCCACCAACGCTATGCTTTTGATGGGGGCCTCCATTTGCAAAATGGATTACATATTTGGAATCAGCATGAAAAAGAAATGGCTGAGAAATTTTGACAAGTTCTGGGCCTCCAAAAGGGCCAAAAACACCCAAAAAATGCCCTCTCTACTACTTTTTGGCCACACAAGAAGCAGTCTTGGGAGATTGCATTTTTGGAGGGGCAAATGGACTCCAAATCAAAAAATTCAAGTTGTCCCAGAAAGTAGACTCACCAAAATTTCCAATGAGCTACTCTGCAACTGATTTGTACTTTGGGAAGCCATCCAAAAGTGGCTTGGAAAAATCACTACGCACAGAAAAAATGGCGTTACGCATAGGATGAAAATTTGCCAATTTTGCTTGTTTGCTCAGAATTTCGCCTAGTTTTCTACCAGTTTGACTTTTTCTCTCTCATGGTCAAATTCATGATGTAATATGATGTAAATTGATGTACTATGATGTAAAAATGATGAAAATTGACTTAAGGAGGTAGATACATCAGTTGTAGGTGGTTTTGAGCTGTAATGAATTGGTTTCCTAAGTTTTAGAGGCAAGTTGTTCCACTGCCTACTTTTGTGTTCCTAGTTTAGATATGGTTGAAACCACCCCTTTTCTCATGGATTCAACCCCTGATGGCTAGCATAGGTGGTTTGATGCCTATATCTTGTACTTTCTTAGTCATTTGTCAAGGTTGGACTCTTGTGGATGCTTTGAGCACTATTGTACATCACTTTTGCAGTTTGGCAAGGAAATAGACCAGGGTTTTGCAGCATTTTGTGGGATTCTTGTGGCAAGGTGAATTAGTATTGTTTTCTCCTCTATGATTCAGTTTATCATATGTTTATGTGTGCCATTATCTCTCTCTTTTTCTGCATAACTAAATGAATCAAGTGTAAAGGTGGAATTCATTGATGTTTCAGTGCTCTGCCTTAGGGTTTATTTAGTTTTACATGTTTTCTACTATTTGAAGAGGACTCATGACACTTGCATGCCCTATCCAACTCCTCACTAGTCTTTAGACTCACCATTACACCTAATTTAAATTACTAAAACACTTGCCTACCTCGCCCCACAGAAACCTCTGCAAATCTGAGTTCATTCCCTGGACCCAAAACTGCCTTCCTCATCTGATCCAACAAAAAATCATTAAAATCAATCAAACTTCTCTGAGCATATACCTAGCCTAAAATTAGTATTTACATCAGTCATCTCTTGCATTATTTTCCATATTTCCCGATATTGACAAGGAGAGAGCCCTCTCTCGACCTAGTAGGGCTAGCTACCAGGTTAAGCGTGGTTTGATGTTACCCTAGACCTGCCTTTCTTAGCCTAAGGTAGATTTAGGCTATAACACTCCCAGCGAGGTAGTGTCTCCACAGTTTCAAAGTTAGCATCACTATTGCTAACTCTAAGTCATGGGTAGCATACAAATCTTCATGTTTCTTCAATTTTCTAGATGCACAAGCTATTACTCTGCCTTCTAATAGCAATATTGCTCCCAATCCTTGCTTCAAAGCATCGGTGCAGACAACGAAGTATTTTTCCATGTCCAATACTCGAAGGATCAGTGCACTAGTTAGTAGCCTCTTCAGTTCAGTGAATGCAATGTCACATTCCCCTTTACATTCATACCTGGCCCCTTTTCATTGTAATGTGGTGATGGGTTTTGCATTCCTCAAAAACCCTTCCACAAACCTGTGATAATAACCTGCTAGCCCCATAAAACTACGAACCTCATGAGCATTTTTTGGTACCGGCCAATCCATTATGGCCTTTACCTTTTCCGAGTCAACTGAAATCCCTTCTCCTGAAATGATGTGTCCAAGATAATGAATTTTATTCTGAAAGAAGGAACATTTTGACAATTTTCTATACAATTGATTTTCCCTTAAGTAAGTCAATGCAACCCTTAGGTGCTCTTCATGCTCCTTTTCATTCTTGGAATACACAAGAATATCATCCAGAAGACTTTCAAAAATTGGTCCAAATACTTCCTGAACACACCCTTCATGAGGCTCATGCATTGGTCAAACCAAATGGAACAACTACGAACTCGTAGTGCCCAAACCGAGTTCAAAACGTGATTTTTGAGATGTCAACTTCCTTAATCCCCAATTAGTGGTATCCATATTGTATTTTGATCTTTGAGAAAATCGATGTTCCCTTCATTTGATCAAATAGGTCATCTATTCTAGGTATCAGCTACCTATTCTTTATTGTGGCTTGTTTCAAACCCCGATAATCTATGTGTTGGCATTGTGATGCATGCGTTATACTTGATGGCAACCCTCTCATAGACGAACATCTCACTTATATATTCCAAAGAAGTAATTATCAGGAGCCATTGAGCCATTGGGAGCTTATCGGAGCAATAGAGGCGCATTTCCATATATAAAGCGCTTATCGGGAGGAATCGGGACTATATAACCCTTGGATACATGCTTAATCATTATCGGGAGTTGTTCGGGTGATCAAATCCCATATATGCATTCATTAATACTATCGGGAGGTGTTTGGGCGCTTAAAACCCTTACATGTGTTAATACATGTATTTCGGCATATATGCGCATCGGTGGTTCGGGTATGTAACACCGTTGAAACCTCCGATTACATATGGAACCGATGGCATTTCAAATTTGGTTTATAATAATATCGCATCCGCAATATGTCACAATGTATATAAGGTCGTCCACCCCAATCCTCCGATTGCGCTAAGAGGTGGCGGACCCGATGGAGGCATTAAAGGCAGCATATATTAACATCGCATCCGCGGTAATCGCCCATTTTACAAAGGCATCCCACATCTAATCGCCGATAGCGATAAAAGGAGCAGACCCGATATATATATATATATATATATATATATATATATATATATATATATAGGTTGGTTAATGGGGCATGTCGCATCTGATCTATCGGATTGGCCATCGGAAAATAGACGATGTTATACAGCGATAAGGAGCGGACCCGATATATTATTGTTATGGGTGCATTAAGTTTAAAGTTCGCCTTTTGTTGTTTGGACTTGTTTGCCCGCTATTCTTATCTCTTAAATCATCGGTCAAAACAAGCGAGCCTCAGGATTTCGGATCCTCTGGTTTCGACTCATGGTTTTATCAAAAGCATGACTATATAAGAAGAAAAGAGATCCTTTGGCAAGTATCGATTATGAATTGAAGATCTTAAGGGAGAGTTGATTGGCATTCTTGTGATTGGTTAAGGAGCATTTGCTGAATCTAAATCAAGGAGAATGCACGCAGAACAGAGCAAAGGATCGCAGGCCTGAAGTTCATACATTTCTTCGAGAGAAATCGCATTGCTTCGGGTGTATTGCAGTTCAGTAAGTAGCATAAGCGCAGCCAACTGCAGGGTTTCTTTTAAGCAGCAGTCATTCTTTAACTCTGATATAGCCTCCTCTGTTGTTCGCTAAAGGGTTCTGGGTGCGCATATTGGGTTTGTCTTGTGCCTAGCCTCCGGGTGCACTATTATATGTATATCCTCTGCATTGTGTTCTGATTTCGGCATAAACAACCTTTGTTTTTAATGGGTGACCAGATCGAGCATTTATTTATATTTTGATCTAGTGCTTGGGTTGGCGCTTGGGTGATTTTGAAAGATCTATTGTATAAAGAAAATATATATTGATCTGATGCTTGGGTAATTCTGAAGATTTGTTTATACTTGATGACCATTTGATCTTCTTGGATCCAGTCTAAAAATTAATGAAACAAGGTCCTTGAACGAAGTAGGGGGTTGTAGCTCCCTTCCAGGAGAGACTGGAAAATGAGAGAGGGTTGTAGCTCTCTGTAGGTTGCAGCCTGCGTACTGGTAAAGGACTGCACCACTACAAATTCATTGTAAAAGAAATTCTATTTGAAATGAGATAGAGACATATTGCAACAGGTGGTTTTCACCCACATTTGGTTTCCACCTTATATCTGGTGTTCCGTTGTGTGACAATCTGTTTTTAACTGTTCTTGTTCATCATTTTATGGTACTGACATACAAGTTAATTATCAATTTCGGAAGAATAATTTAAAGCATAAATCTGGATGGTTTATTGAAAAGAAATTAATAATACTGATTCACCCCCCCCCCTCTCAGTATTATTTCCAACAATTGGTATCAGAGCAGGTCCTTCTGAAGAAGCTTGATTGCTTGAAGGAGATCGTTCATCATGAGCAACTACGAGAGGGAAGCATCAATCAGGCCACCAATTTTTGATGGGACAAACTTCGTATATTGGAAGGTAAGAGTTACTGCCTATCTTCAATCTCTGGGTACAGAAGTCTGGGACATCATAGAAACGGGGTATACTTTCCATCAGCTACTCCTACAGATCCAGCTGAGAAGAAGAAATATGAAACAAATGCAAAGGCGGTCAATACTCTTCTAGGATGTCTATCTCAATCAGAATTCGTGAAAGTTATGCAGTTAAAACCAGCAAAAGAAATATGGGACAAGATTGTCCTAAGCTATTAAGGAGATGATCAGGTAAAACGAGAAAAACTTCAAACCCTCAGGATTCAGTATGAAAATCTCAAGATGTATAATGATGAAAGTGTGGCTAACTATTTTCTTCGTGTAGATGAGATTGTTAATTGTATGAAAAACTTGGGAGAAGAAATAAAAGAGGCTGTTGTGGTTGAAAAAGTTCTAAGATCTTTGTCACCTAGGTTTGAATCTAAAGTTTCTGCAATAGAAGAAAAGGAGAATCTACAAAGTCTTAAAAAGTCACAGCTGCACGGAATTCTTACTGCTTATGAAATGAGGAAAGGAGGTCCATCAGACAGGAGAGAAGTTGCCTTCAAGGCTTCAGGCAAAGGAGAATACTATGAATCAGGACATGTGTCAAAGAAGAAGAAGAATCAAATTTTGTCAAAAATCTCCAACGGGGTGCTGAACGATTCCAAGGTAAGTTACCTTTCAAATGCTTTGCATGTGGAAGAGTGGGTCACTATGCTGCCAAATGTCCTCACAAGGATAAGATTGACAAAGGGAAGGAACCTGTTAGATGGAACAAGAAACAGAATGCAAATAAGAAAAGCTATTACACTCATGAAGATAGTGATGGACTTTCAAATAGTGACGAAGATGAACGAGGTAATGAGTATAAAATTTTAATGGCTTTTGAAGATGATGACTACATGGATGCTATAGATGTAGAAGGTTGTTATGAAGAGATGTCTAATCTCAAAATTTGCTTAGAAGAGAAAAATGCGATTATTGATTCTCTACAATATCAACTGGCTGAAAGGGAAAAACATCTTGAAAAATTGGAATGTGAAATTGTTGTCCTTAGAAAGGAGATTGAGAAAACAAAAGCTATTAATCTTAAATTTGTTAAAGGATCTGAAACTCTGGATGAGATTATCAATGTGCAGCGTTCTCCACTAATCAAGACAGGTCTGGGATATAATGGAGAAACATCTCAAGCATCCACCTCCAAAAGTTATCTTGATGCAGCAAGGAGGAGCGAGCAAAGGCCTAATAGAAATCATCAGGTAAATCAGGGACAGTTTACATCAAGAACGAACAAAGATTATCAAGAAAATCGGGGGCAAGCTACCTTAAGGACAAATAGAAGCTACAATCAGCCACAGGTAAAATCTTCCCAGTTTGCCTCAAGAATGAATGTCAGTAGAAACTACAATCGGATGGATGATAGATTTGATAATCGCAGGAGTTTCTTCAATGGCCAATGTTTCTCTTGCCATAACTTTGGGCACAAAGCAGCTCAATGTGTTGCCTATAAGACAATCATGACTAGAGAAGCTCAAAAACAAAGGAATATGACTGGAATCACGAAAAGGACTTATAACAATTTTTCGGCCCTTGAAAATGAAGTTGAATGTTCTATTTGTAATAACTTCGGTCATGAAGATTCTGAATGTAGGAGTAGGTTTTGGAAGACCACTCAGAAGGAACAAACCTCAAATGCCAGAACATGGAGAATGAAGGAACCACAACCAGAAAGATGTGGGATAGCTTTTTATGCAGAAGGACAAGAAAATCTATGGTATATCGACAGCGGATGTTCGAAGCATATGACAGGGGATAAAGAAAAACTTGAATCATATACTGCATTAGAAAAGGGAAAGAAGGTTTCTTTTGGAAACGATACCCCTGCAGCCATAAAAGGAAAAGGCACTGCTCAGTTGAAAGAAAAGGTCAAAGCTGGAAATGTTTTGTATGTTGATGGCTTGAAGCATAATCTATTGAGTGTTAGTCAGATGTGCGATCAAGGAACCGAGGTAATATTTCGATCAAATGGATGTAGTATTCGTGATCTTGATACAGGAAAAACAGTGATCAAAGGCAGAAGAACTCCAAATAATCTATACATATTTGAAGAAGGACAACAACTATGCTATTTGAGCAAGGATGATGAACACTGGTTATGGCACCAGAGGTTGGGACATCTAAGCTTTTCACAAATAAGGAAAGCATGCAAATACCAGGCAGTTCAGGGTCTTCCAGATATCAAAATTCCAGACAACACCATATGCAAATCATGTCAGTTTGGTAAGCAAACCAGAACTAACTTTCCTGAGAAGGAAGGATCAGCTAGCAAGCCTCTTGAGCTAGTCCATACAGATGTATGTGGTCCATTTAGGACAAGGACACCTCGAGGAGAAGAATACTTGATATTATTCATTGACGACTTCTCCGGGTTTGTTTGGTTAGGACTTATGAAGCACAAAGACGAAGCATTCGAAAAATTCAAATCCTTCAAAGCCTTAGCTGAAAATGAATCAGATTACAAAATTAAGTGCCTCAGGTCCGACAGAGGTGGGGAGTTTACATCAAATGAATTTTTCGATTTCTGTGAAGAACATGGAATAAGAAGGGAATTCTCTACAGCTAGGACTCCTCAACAAAATGGAGTAGTGGAAAGAATGAACAGAACAGTCCAACAAATGGCTCATGCTATGCTTGATGAGTCTGGAACTCCCGCAACCTTCTGGGGTGAAGCTGCATATGTTGTGGTTGTTATTCTCAACAAAACAAATGTCCGAGTAAATAGCACTCAAACTCCTCATGAGCTCTGGTATGGTGAGACTCCTTCGGTAAAGCATTTCAAAATTTTTGGGGGCAAATGCTATATTAAGAATACTGATGAACAGCTTGGCAAACTTGAACCTAGAGCAGATGAAGGGATTCTCCTTGGTTATTCTCCCCACAGCAAAGCATATAAGTGTTACAATAAAAGACTTGGAAGAATTGTTGACAGCATTGATGTAGTGGTTGATGAAAAAGGATACATTCCCAGGCAAGTAAATTATGAAAATATCAAAGAAGATGAAAACTACTCTCCAAATCAGATTGATGATGAAGAAGAACCTCAAGAGGCACCAGAGGAACAGATAAGGATAGAAGAGAAGACTCCATCCAAGTATGTACAAAAGAATCATCCAGAATCTCAAATTTTGGGACAAAAGGAGGTAGGCGTACAAACAAGAAGAACAATTGCAGAAGCTTCAAGCTATTTGGCATTACTCTCTTCCATTGAACCACAAAATGTAAGAGAGGCATTCAAGGATGAATGTTGGATCAAGGCAATGGATGAAGAACTTGAACAGATCGAAAAGAACAACACTTGGGAGTTGGTTCCTAGACCAAAGGATAAGAATGTCATAGGAACAAAATGGATCTTCAAAAATAAGTTGAACGAAAATGGGGAGGTAATTAGAAACAAGGCAAGACTGGTGTGTAAAGGGTATGCCCAACAAGAAGGAATAGATTTTGAAGAAACTTTTGCTCCTGTTGCAAGACTTGAGGCCATCTGAATGTTCCTTTCTCTCTCAAGCTTTCAAAAGTTCAAAGTATTTCAAATGGATGTGAAATCAGCTTTTCTGAATGAAGACTTAGAAGAAGATGTATACATTGAGCAGCCAGATGGTTTCATTCTTGGGAATGATCCAAATCTTGTATGCAGACTGAAAAAGGCTCTCTATGGTCTTAAACAGGCTCCAAGGGCTTGGTACTACCGTTTGGACAAATACCTTCATCAACAAGGTTTTTCAAAAGGATCAGCGGATAGCAATCTTTATATAAAAATTGAAAATGACAAGTTGCTAATACTTGTTGTGTATGTAGATGATATTATCTTTGACAGCAATGAAGAAGCTATGAGTCAAAGCTTTGCCTTGGTAATTCAGAAAGAATTCGAAATGTCCCTGCTAGGAGAACTGACATGCTTTCTTGGATTGCAAATCCAACAAAATGAAGACGGTATCTTCTTGTCTCAAGCTAAGTACCTCAAGAAGATTTTGAAGAAGTATGGCATGGAAGATTCAAAACCAGTATGTACCCCGATGGTTACAGGATGCAATCTTAGTGTGAATGATGAATCAGCAGCAGTTCATCAACCAACCTACAGATCTATGATTGGAAGTCTACTTTATTTGATAGGTACCCGACCAAACATCATGCATGCAGTGGGAATAGTTGGAAGATTTCAGGCCAATCCTAAGGAAACTCATCTTCAGGCAATTAAGAGAATCTTCAAATATCTTCAAGGTACTCAAAACTATGGCTTATGGTATCCTAGAAACACAGATCTCACACTCCATGCTTACACAGATGCAGATTGGGCTGGAAGGGTGGATGACAGGAAAGCATAAGTGGTGGTGCTTTCTTTATGGGTTCCAGATTAGTATCATGGTTCAGCAAGAAACAAAGTTCAATTGTGTTATCTACAGCTGAAGCAGAATATGTGGCTGTTGCATCTTGTTGCACTCAACTTCTTTGGATGATGCAGACCTTGCAAGATTTTCAAATCACTTGTACTCCACCTATCTCCATCTTATGTGATAATACAAGTGCAATCAGCATTTCAATGAACCCAGTCATGCATTCAAAAACCAAGCACATATCGATCAATTATCATTTTCTCAGGGAACAAGTGCTTGAACAAAAGGTCAAGTTGGAATATATTTCTTCTAAGGAACAAGTGGCTGATATATTTACCAAAACATTGCCCAGGGAGACTTTTGAATACCTCAGGCAAAAGCTGGGGGTTGTCGACGCATCATCCTATTGTTAATTCTCATATTGGTGCTTGTACGCGAGGTTCTTATGGGATATACGCGTACAAGGTTCAGGGGGAGGATAATTCATTGTTGGCATTATAGTATTACAGAAGGAGTAATATGTTCTTGGTTGTCTCAATATCCATGGCAATAAAGGTGCCGAGTTCAATTAACGGCACCAGCTGAAGGAAAAAACAGGGCGGTCTCTGTATTATACGTAGCCAGAATAGCTCGACTCTCTGTCATAAAGAACATGGTGTCGCCAACTGCTGTGGAGTGGAATGGTTACCTGAAAAATCTGAAGTTGATCCGGTTCATAATCAGGAGGAGCAGATTCTCAGGGGGAGATATAGTCAGGAGGAGCAGGTCTGGGTTGCCATATATATATATATCAAGGACAGAGTATGTCTTGATCCGCCCTTTTCCCTTGATGTCAAAGGGGGAGAGTGATTTTGGTGTTGTTGCCATCAAGTCCAAAGGGGGAGATTGTTGGCATTGTGATGCATGTGTTGTACTTGATGGTAACCCTCTCATAGACGAACATCTCACTTATATATGCCAAAGAAGTAGTTTTCGGGAGCCATTGAGCCATTGGGAGCTTATCAGAGCAATAGAGGCGCATTTCCATATATAAAGAGCTTATCGGGAGGAATCAGGCCTATATAACCCTTGGATACATGCTTAATCATTATCGGGAGTTGTTCGGGCGATCAAATCCCATATATGCATTCATTAATACTATCGGGAGGTGTTTGGTTGCTTAAAACCCTTACATGTGTTAATACATGTATTTCGGCATATATGTGCATCGGTGGTTCGGGTATGTAACACCGTTGAAACCTCCGATTACATATGGACCCGATGGCATTTCAAATGTGGTTTATAATAATATCGCATCCGCAATATGTCACAATGTATATAGGGTCGTCCACCCCAATCCTCCGATTGCGATAAGAGGTGGTGGACCTGATGGAGGCATTAAAGGCAGCATATATTAACATCGCATCCGCGGTAATCGCCCATTCTACAAAGGCATCCCACATCTAATCGCCGATAGCGATAAAAGGAGCGGACCCGATATATATATATATATATATATATATATATATATAGGCTGGTTAATGGGGCATGTCGCATCCGATCCATCGGATCGGCCATCGGCAAATAGACGATGTTATACAACGATAAGGAGCGGACCCAATATATTATTGTTATGGGTGCATTAAGTTTAAAGTCTGCCTTTTGTTGTTTGGACTTGTTTTCCCGCTATTCTTATCTCTTAAATCATCGGTCAAAACAAGCGAGCCTCAGGATTTCGGATCCTCTGGTTTCAACTCATGGTTTTATCAAAAGCATGACTATATAAGAAGAAAAGAGATCCTTTGGCAAGTATCGATTATGAATTGAAGATCTTAAGGGAGAGTTGATTGGCATTCTTTTGATTGGTTAAGGAGCATTTGTTGAATCTAAATCAAGGAGAATGCGCGCAGAACAGAGCAAAGGATCGCAGGCTTGAAGTTCAGACATTTCTTCGAGAAAAATCGCATTGCTTCGGGTGTATTGCAGTTCAGTAAGTAGCATAAGAGCAGCCAACCACAGGGTTTCTTTTAAGCAGCAGTCATTCTTTAACTCTGATATAGCCTCCTCTGCTGTTCGCTAAAGGGTTCTGGGTGCGCATATTGGGTTTGTCTTGTGCCTAGCCTCCGGGTGCACTATTATACGTATATCCTCTGCATTGTGTTATGATTTCAGCATAAACAACCTCTGTTTTTAATGGGTGACCAGATCGAGCATTTATTTATATTTTGATCTAGTGCTTGGGTTGGCGCTTAGGTGATTTTGAAAGATCTGTTGTATAAAGAAAATATATATTGATACGATGCTTAGGTAATTCTAAAGATTTGTTTATACTTGATGACCATTTGATTTTCTTGGATCCAGTCTGAAAATTAATGAAACAAGGTCCTTGAACGAAGTAGGGGGTTGTAGCTCCCTTCCAAGAGAGACTGGAAAACGAGAGAGGGTTGTAGCTCTCTGTAGGTTGCAGCCTGCGTACTGGTAAAGGACTGCACCACTACAAATTCATTGTAAAAGAAATTCTATTTGAAAGAAGATAGAGACATATTGCAGCAGGTGGTTTTCACTCACATTGGATTTCCACCTTATATCTGGTGTTCCGTTGTGTGACAATCTGTTTTTAACTGTTCTTGTTCATCATTTTATGGTACTGACATACAAGTTAATTATCAATTTCGGAAGAATAATTTAAATCATAAATCTGGATGGTTTATTGAAAAGAAATTAATAATACTGATTCACCCCCCCCCCTCTCAGTATTATTTCCAACACTATGCATAGCCTTAAGGAACCATCCTTCTTCTTGAAGAAAACCACTGCTGCACCCCAAGGTAAAATACTAGGTCTAATAAATCCCAGGTCTAAAAGCTCTTTTAACTGCATCTGTAACTCACAAAGTTATAGAGTTGTCATCCTCTAGGGTGTCTTAGATATTGATTATGCATCAGGTTTTAGGTCGATTGTGAAATCAATCTCCCTCGCAAGATGTAATCTAGGAAATTCCTTAGGAAAAACATCCTTGAACTCTGACAAAACTCGGTGTTGATATGGGGGGGTCCTTTCTGGTCACTTACATCCTCGACCACGTATAGTTTACAATCTTGTCAGAGATAACATTTTACTTTCATCATGGAGATGAATCGTAGGGACACTCCTCTCTTGTTAACATAAATCTCAATTGGACTACCTTCATCATCTAAACAAATCACCTTCTTTTTGAAACAGTCTACCAAAGCTTGATGAGCTGCTAGCCAGTGCATTCTAATGATTACATCATATGTCCCTAGTGTTGTGACATATGCCTTCAACTTAGTTATACACACCCCGAGGTTCACTTGACATTGGTCAACAATATGTCCTACTGCTTGTTTTATCCCAAAATCCATTTCAACTTGCATAAAGTCACCATGCTCATAAGCTTCCAACCCACATTTTTCTAATGCAACTGGTGAAATGAAACTATCTGTAGCACCAGAATCAAACAAAATTTTAACTTTTACTTTTTTTATCATACATGAAGTTTATACCACAACAAATTGGTATTCAACTTTTTTTTTATCAACTGCTATATAGATTCGATGGTAGCTACTTGATCCCCCCATTTGTGCTTTTCCTTCTCTACGATTGTTACTAGTTTGTAACTCAGGACAATCGCGCTAGTAATGAGGTCCCTCGCATCCCCAACAAGTGATATGTGGTAGACTTTGAACAGAATGTTGTGGAGTTCTTTGGAAAGAGTTCCTTCCCCTGGGACCCTTGCCCCTACTTGTTGCTCCTCGCGTATCACCTTGGTTTGCATGAGTCCTTGAAGTTGTGGGTGAAGCTGCACTAGTAACCATTGAAATACCCATTGTCGATGCTTTGGGTACAACCTAGTTTCCATATGGTCGTGGCCTCAAAATTCCTCGCCTAGATAAGGTATGAGGGGCCTTCCCCATAAGCCTTGGTTGTTGTGGAAAAATGGTTTTGTTTCCACCCTTTAAGTCTAAGTGCTCTTCAACATAACAGGTATGTTCAATAGCTTTTGCAACTGAGGATGGTTTCCACATCCGCACCATTGCCCTAATATTAGGGTTCAATCCATTAATGAAATGATCTGCTTGACGTTGATTAGTGTCCATGTAGGAGACATACTTGACCAATTCCAAGAATCTAATCTCATATTCCTCTACAGTGCAGTTTCCCCAAACTTGGATTTATTGGAGAGTGTTGGTCTTAACTTGGACTTGGGCTCGGAGGGCTAGGGAACCTGTGGAGGTTCCTTGGGCTAAAAAAGCATTCCTAGTTGGCTGGGAGGTAAATTCAGTTAAGTAGCTAAGAGGATCATCCCAACATAGTCAGGAGCATCCCAACCAAGCAATTGGAACAGGTATTCTTTCATTTATTGATTACTTATGTAATTTGTTGCAATCAAAATTATTACTTGTTTAATATGTTTTAAATAAATTTTACTTGTATATTATCATCTAATGAATGTTGAGCTATAAATAGGTTATTTTCTTTCTTATTTTGTTTAAATTAAATGATAAATTTAGTTTAGTTAGAAGACATAAACTAGGTCTTCACATATGGTATGAGAGCTAGTTTCAAAATCTGGACCTTAAACCCACCAAAACAACCCTTAGTCATTTGGACCTACATGTAGAAAATCCTTAAAAAAAAAAAAAACAAAAACAACCAGTGTACATATTCTTGTATATCAAGTTATTCTTGGACAAGAAGATGGACAGATCTTCATGTCATCTGGAAGCATCGATTTATTTTGATTTCAAATTATAATCGAGTTATTTCAAGTTACAATTTTTTCCTATTAAAAGAATTGGCAACTGGACTCTTCGTCTTCTTGTATATCGGTTTATTCTTAGATATTATTGTATCCTAAATCACCACGTTACTTTCATTTTAGGTTATAAATTTTTCCAGTTAAAAGAATTGACAACTGGACTCTTGGATACTACAAAAGCCAATCATTTTTATCTTAAATTATAAGACTGGTCCCTAACAACTGACTCTTGTATACTGGAAGAGTTAGTTATTTTTATTTTAAATTATAAGATTGGTCTCATACTCGAGTGAGACAGGATCACGTTTTTCTTGATCACGTTTTTCTTGGGCCGAACTGTAACGGGTCATTTTATTTTTACCAAGGTTAAAAGGAAATCCGATGTGACCACAGGTAAGCAAAGGTAGATCAAATAACTGAGATAGAAATAAAATAAAAAATAAAAAATGAAATTTGATATGCCCACAGTGAAGCAAAGCTAGATCAAATAACTGAAATAGAAATTAAAAATGAAATTCAATATGCCCACGGGGAAGAAAAGTTGAGCTAGAAATTAAAAAAATAAAAAATAAAAACTAAAACAACTGGTATACATAACAAATCGTGCTATGCAAATAAATCCATATATAGAAATAACATGGCCAAAAAAACAAAAAAGTTAATGATGTTCATAATGTTAAACTAATTCATCTATGAGAACTAATTAGTTGGAATGTTATATTCATCAATGTAAGAGTTCTTGGGTCATTTTTACACTAAGATAAATAAATATGTTTACCAAGAGTTACTGCCCACCATAATTTATGCAACTCTTTGCATAAATATAGATATGAGTAAATATGGAAGTATGTAGAATTGTTAAGGTTAGTGCCTACTAAAATTTATGCAAGTTGTGGCAGAAACTTTAAATTAAAAAATTAAATTTGTGCCAAGGTGTCTAAAAAAGAAATATGTGTCTGAGATTTAGTAAAATCTCTTCTTTATATTTAAACTACTACTTGAAATAGGATTAATGCTTTATTGGTGAGTATGCAAGAATGGTTCCAAATTTCATTCAAGATGAGTATTTTGAAAGCCACCAAGAGAAAACTAATAATTAAGTATATTAAACCAATTCATTAAATAAATAATTATGGTAACTAAAGAAAGTAATTTGGTGTTAATAAGGTAGTTAGAGTACATTGCACTAGTAACCTAGCTAATATTAAGAGAAAAATTGTAGGAGATCACACATGAGAGGATTTAATAAATCCATGTGGATCTGATCAATATTAGTAATGCTTGTTTGCGAGCATTAAAAAAAAAAAACTTATGCCTATCATTTTATATATGTGTGTGAGCTGACTAGGAGTGGAGAAGTCTTAAGTTGCATTAATAAGTCTCATTTAGAATAGATAATTGAACATTTCAAAATGGTGAAGACGCAAGGAAATTGAAGTCGAGGAGGATCATCCCAAGGACCTCTTACAAATAACCCATTGTCATCGTCGGAGCGGTCTCTCATCTTGCATTCCCTAGAAGCAATTAATGAGACTTTAAGAGGGTTCTAAACAAATGAAGTGGAAGTGGAGCACCCTCCATTAGGGTTGGGAAATCTCGAGGGATCTAGAGACTCCAATAGAAGACCTCCAATCGAGGACATTACTAGGGAGCTCCAAAAGATTAAGTTCCCAGAGTTTGTTGGAGGTCGTTCTTGCGAACGAGCAGAAGCTTGGTTAGAAGGAATGAGAAGGTGCTTCGCACTAAGAGATTATACTTCTAATTCAAAAGCTAAAATAGAAATATTCCAACTCAGAGGTAGTGCTCTTAATTGGTGGGGTAACTTAGAACGTCAACTACACCTCACTCCGGACATAATTATCTGAGAGTTATTTGAGGAGAGATTCAAGAAAAAATACCTACCAGCATATTATGACGAACAACAGGTAGGAGCCTTCCATGCTTTGATACCATATGTGAAGACCTAGTTTAGGTTTTCTAATTAAAATAAATTTATCATTTAATTTAAACACAATAAGAAGGAAAATAACCTATTTATAGTTCAACATTTATTTGATGATAGGTTATAAGTAAAATTTATTTACAACATATTAAACAAGTAAGAAATTTCATTGCAACAATTTATATAAGTAATAAACAAATGAAAGAATACATGTTCCAATCGCTTGGTTGGGATGCTCCTCTTGGCTACCCGACTGAATTTACCTCCCAGCCAACTAAAAATGATTTCCTAGCCCAGGGAACCTCCACAAGTTCCCTAACCCTCCGAGCCCAAGTCCAACTAGTTGTAGTGTGTCCAAGTTAAAACCAACACTCTCCAATAGATCCAAGTTTGAGTTCTCTCATTTTTCTCCCCATTCTCTCCATTTTCTTTCTCCACATTCCTCCCCCATAATAAAATCCTTCAATGCCAAAACAAAGACCAAGGATCCTCCCCTCTTCTCTCATCCTCCTTCCCCTTTTATGTCTCTTCCTCCCATCCACCTCAACAACCTATCATTAATGTCATGACTACCCCATCATCCTTTCATTTTAGTATCCTTGACTTTTCTTACCACATCTTATTAAAAGTAGATTTGAGAAGACACTTTGGGAATAAAATATGGATATTTAATTTAGAATTAAATTGAAGAAGACCATATCTTCTCAAAAGTAGATTTGAGAAGACACCTTGGGATATGGATATTTAATTTGGAAATAAATTGGAGAAGACCATGTCTTCTTAAAAGTAGATTTGAGAAGACACTTTGAGATATAGATATTTAATTTGGAAATAAATTGGAAGATCATATCCTATCCAAAATTAAATGTGAGAAGACAACTTGGGAATTGAATAATAACAATAATAAAAGGCATATCACTGAAATAAAATTACAATTTCACAAATGTAGGTATATACCAATATTTAATAATTATAAGTCAATATTTTCAAGCTAATTAAACACTAATAAAAATTAGCATGATAGGATTAAATAAGACATTACAATTTGTTTAATAATAATATTTGTATTTTAGTTATATTGAAGTGTAAACATTTTTATTTAATAATAATATTTTTATTTTTATTATGCAAAAGTATGAACAATTTTATTTAATAATAATATTTATGGACTATGCCATTGAGGGGATTTCTCTCTTAGCGCACAAATATACTAATAGTATATTGTATTTGGAACGTTAAATCATTATAAGTTGATTTGCTCAGTGATTACCTTTTTCAAATTCATTTATGGTTTTTAATGAAGTTTTTGTGTTGAATTTGTTAAAAACGTGGTGATCGTTTCGAGAAAGGAGAGTCTACTAGTTTCGAAATTGACCAAGCTAAGATATAAAGATATTTAGAGCATTGACAAGTTTCGTAGATTGTGAATTTTGTTGACATTGTATGTGGACGGTGTTGTGGAATATTGTGTGAACCTGGGAAGCATGTATACCAACTATATATACAAACGTAGATGTTGTAGATTTGAAACATGTTGCAAATGTAGGCACCTATTAGAGTGTTCATGTTTGAGGTACATGGGTCGAAGCATTGAAAATTACAACATTATATACTAAAATATATTTCATGTAATAAATAATAGGAAAAAATAAATATAAAGTCATTATGCAAATGCAAAGAGCAACTTAAAAAAAATGAAAAAATGGGCCTGGAGTATGCCCTAAAACTGCTTCTGCTTGGCTAAGAGCTCGTCTTCCTCGGACGTAAGGAAACAGGTTAACGGCCCAAGACCCAGAGGCATCTGGCAGGAGTGAAAGCCTGCTCCCTTACGGACCACCAGCGGGTTATTTCAGGTGGCGTGGTTTTCCTTGATAACAGTGATGTGTCAACTGACATTTGCGGATAGCAGCCAGAGATGGCTGTCCTCACTGTTGGTTTGACAAACTGAGTTTGATAGGTTTTTCCACCTTTTGAAAAAAAAAAAAATGAAAAAATCGTTGAATCTAGATTTGGATATAAAGTCATTATGCAAATGCAAAGAGCAACTTAAAAAAAATGAAAAAATCGTTGAATCTAGATTTGGATATGGGAAAATGAGTATGTCTTAATAATAAAGAAAATGAGATAATTTTGAGCCTTTAACCATCTTTTATGTCCATGTAAAGAAAATGCAAATGTGAATTCCATGTAAATATTTTATGAAAAAAAAAAAAAGAGATTGAGCAATTATGGGAAGAAGATGCAAATTCTAATTCCATGTGAATGTTTGATGAAAAGAGAGAACGATATCTCATTATAATGTGTAATGATAGTGGATGTTATATCAAATTAGTCAAGGTTAATTTTATTGATCTCATGACTTTTTGATAGGTGATATACTTAGCAACAGGAATTTAACCAAATTAGCTATCTCTTGGAGCTATTAAATTAAATTATAGTGTGACTAATATGATCAAACACTATTAAATTGAATTGTGGTGCATGAAAACAATCATGGTGTATGAATACTTACTCGTTAGGGTTAGAGCCACCACGAGACTGAAAATTAATGTAAATAATTATTAGTAATATAAGTATGCTCAACTATTGATTACATAGTTTTCTTGACTTGGAAATTGAACACTAAAAAACCTTGAAGTGGATGTTGTGTACAATTGAAAATTGCATTGTGGAGTAATTTAGTGTACGAAATACTTTTAACCAATTAGTCCATCGTTAACTTGAATACCTTAATAATTAGTTTATAATTAATTTAATTATTAAAATTAGTTTTTCATTATAGTTGTGCATAATGAATAAAGGACTAATAATTAACTTCTAATGCCTTACTTAGTCTTAGCTACACCAGTTTGTTTGAATAGCTTCTATTATTGCTTTCATTATGCATTATCTTCTATTTAGGCACAGATGAAGAGGATTATCTATCATATAAATATTGTGCTCTTTCTATTTGTGGAAATTCAATCATCTGATATCCCTTCGGAAAATGTGGTTAAGCATTTGCTAACCATTTACACAATCAGACTCTTCAAATTAACTTGGACGATTATGGAGACAAAGTTCATGGGAGAGTAATTAGAATATCACGGAATCGTCCTACTATACTCGGACACTTCAAATTACCTAAAAGGTAAGTGATTCCTCAAACTTCGACATGCTTTTAAGAACGCAAGAGATTTTTTTTTCTGTGTGGAATGTGGAATAGTGATGATGAATACCAAGCTTTCTCCACACAATTGTCCCCTCTCTCTCCCACTTAAGGGACCTGCAACATTGGGCAGAGCAGTAATAATGTCCAGCATAGCAAGGGTAGCAGTGTCAGGTATAGCAGAGTCAGGGATAATAGTGTCAGTGTCAAGCACTCACCCACAAAATAAGCACTCAGAAAATTAATTTTTTTTAATGAATTGTCGAGACTGACAAATGCTAAGAATAAAACGCTCTCCACCAGGAAAATTAAGTCCCATCAAAACTATTTAAGTCAAACAAAAAATTAAAAATAAAATTACCAAAATTAAAAAATTATTTTTGAAATTATCAAAAAATAATAAAATTCAACATTTTTTTTTAAATTTTCATTAAAATTACAAATAGGCAAATTAAAAAATATAAAGTCAATACACTAGTAATAAACTATTAGACCATTGAATTATACTTTATTACTTCTCTCTACTCTGACGATGATAAATGATCATAAACACATTATCTTAATAACAATAAATGATTATAAACACGTTATCTTAAAATGCTTAAGGATCATAAACACATTACGTTAACAACAGTAAATGATCATAATCAAGTTATCTTAAAATTGTTACGTAATTATAACGAAAAAAATCAATAACATTTTATTTACTATTTCTCAAAGTCGCAAGTTCAAGGTGACATTTTAATAGAATTTAAACGGATGTCTTTTAATTTTTTATTTCAAGGTTTGATACAAAATAATTAGGTTCTTTATTAGATGTTACTTGCATTTTGGAACTTTGTTTTAAAATATAATTTAATATAATAATATATGTCAAAGTTTGGTGAGATATTTTAAATTTATTTTAATATTTAAAATAAAATAATTATTTTTGAGTGCCATATAGGTATAAATATATTGTATATAATATTAAATATATAATAATGGTTGTATCTTATGATTTGTATTGCATTGCTTATATTAAAGGTTTTATAAATATCTAAATTTGACTTTGAAGTATAAATATATATTGTATATAATATTAAATATATAATAATGGTTGTATCTAATGATTTGTATTGCATTGCTTATATTAAAGGTTTTATAAATATCTAAAGTTGAATTTGAAGTATAAATATTTAAGTTGATGTGATAATATTTTTTTTATTTTAAATTTAATATTATTAATAATTACAATACTATAATTTGTAATTGTTATATGTTTTTTATAAGATATTATAAACTATCTTACTCAATAATGACATATATCTATGTTTGCAACAAGAATCATATAATACAATCTAGTGGTTGTAATTGTTATATGCTTTTTATAGGATATTATAAACTATCTTATTCAATAATGACATATCTCCATATTTGCAACAAGAATTATACAATACAATCCAATGAGAGAATTGTGTGAAATAAAGATGTCACCCATAAAATAAAGAAGCATTTAAAATTCTGTGATAAATCATTAATAATAAATAATTAAGCAAAACCCTTAGGAGCACAATTTCATATCCCACAATGCTTAGAACTTGAATAATGGTGAAACTATGCTCATGCCCAAAATTAAGTCATGTTCTTTTAAGATTTGTTGCCAAATAGAAGGTTCCTTTAGTGTAAAATTTGCTTAATATTTTTCTTTTCACTTTGATAGTTTTACCACTTTGTTATATTTTTTCCCATTGGAAGTTCCACCTCCATTGTACTTTGGCCTAGTCCCATGGTTAGTCACAAATAATCCATTTGCAGCTCTTACCTGATTGGGTATCCATCCCCATGACATTATACAAGTACCGAGCTATCAATGATAATAAGAATGATGACTACGTGGTTGCTAGGTGGATTTGGACTCATGACCTTCAATGCCTTATGGACTAGAGAAGGCTTGATGACTTACTGAACGATAGAAGAAACCTAGACTCTATTTTACTATGAAGTGAGATAATGAGTGGAAAATCTCCACAGCTTTCTACATAAAATTCAAGCTATTAAAGCTAATTCGAAGGCTAAGTTTGGGCTTTGTGGACTCTCTTGTTTTATGCTCTAAAGGTTGGTTAAACTATGTTATAGGTGCTAGGTGATTCTAAATTAGTTATAGAGAGGGAAAACAACAAAGTAAAAGGTCAAAATGTCAAGCTACATCCCATTCTCAATCAAACCAAGGATTACATTTAGAGTTTGGAATATTCTTCCTTTACCCACATCTACATAGAGTTGACAAGGTTTCCAAATAATATATTTCCCTACAAGTCACATATTTTCTCATTCATGAATATTTTGAGGACTAACTCGCTCAAGACATGTCTTTATTCTTATAAAAATATATTGTGTAGACTTGATACATAATGGTGTATAGAGGAAACTATTTGTTGTATAAGGTATTTTTAGGTAGAAAGTGAAAGACCTTTTTTGTGGAATTTGTCTATCATAATTTGGAGAAAGAGCCAATTATATGGCAAGGAATAATCAGATGTATTCATCGAAACTTTTTTTTTAAGGGATCGACAATGGGACTAACCCCGAGGTTTTGAACCAATGACCATCATGCAAGGAAAGCCTTAACAATACACCCATTCACCAATTGTTCTGTACTCCATGGAATTCATGAAAAAATATTTTTGGTTGAACTCTAAAATGGATAAAACCTCGTTTTAGCTAGTTCCCCCTAAGGGGGGGGGGATATGTATATCTCATTCTTAGGAAATACAAATATTTTTCTTCAGGAAAAATATATATAAACAAATTTCAAGATAAAGTTAGAAATCTTGTATCTTGTATTTATATTTAAATTTTGTATCATGGATTTATGCCAAGAAAATGGATGAATCAAGGTAGAACAAGTAGATCTCAAGAGAAAAAATAAGTAGCCAAAAAATAATTGAATTTTCCCACTTTCTAATAATAATATAATTTACGATCAAATCCTAGTCATATGCCAAATTGACATATAAAACATTGATGAGGATAAATGTAGTACTCAACTAGAGCCATCATGACATGAAACACAGGGCATGTCTAATGTGCCCATGGCTCCCTTCAAGCTACATCATCTACATATGTTCATGGTCACCATTGATTGTGAGTTTCCTAGTGATGATGGTTTTGAATTTTAGTGCAGAGACCACATAGGGATTTCATCAAGTATAGAGTACAACTATTAAATGAGCATCGCAGGATGAGAGTATTGTGTAGTTCAAACTGAATTTAAAAGGAAAAATTCCATTTACATTTCAAGAAAACAATACTTAAGGCATTTGTGGATGGTTTTGGTAAGTAAGTGTAATTATAGATTTGATGGAATTGGAGTTATATAATTTTACAATTATTTACTCCTAGTACTTTTAGAGGTTAGAGGCTCTACATTGCCAAAAAATATAGAGGCTCGTCTTGGCTTTGGACAATGCCACACAAACCCTATTAATAAGTATTTATTTCCATATGATCCCTAAACTTGTCAATATCTTGTAGATGGAGATATCCAATTCGTATAAGGTTTCTATATTGAATACTCTGTAATGCATCTACGAGTGATAGTTGATTTTGAGATGTTGGGTGAAGGGGCCAATGCATGATAAACATGGGATTTTGAAACCTCAACAACCTCTTATATCATCAATATTTATGCCTCCATGTCTAAATAACATGGTAATTATTAGCCACGCTGTAAATTGTCATTCCCATAATTTTTACTTATCTTGAAATTTTAAGGAAAACCTGATGATCGAGCTAAGGTAGCCATCATAAATTTTGTTTTATATCTAAACAAAATGATGTAGTTCCTCCTCGCCCTTTTCTCTAGCTTTCTACAACCAATAATTATGAAGCAAGATTCTTGTTTTTTATGGTAATAACCATAAATCCTCCAAATCTAATTTTTTATCAAGAGATATTTTTGTTGAAGAAGATCCATCTATATAAGTAGCTAGTTAGTCGTCATAATAATAGAGAAATGAAAAAAATGTCATGATGTTATTTTTGATAATCACTTCCAAACTCACATAAAGATGAAACAATCGAAGTCCAAGTCCCTCCATAGAATATGGACAAGAAATCTAAAAATAATGTTTTTCCTTATCTAAAATAATTTTATTGGCGATATGGAGGCCATTTCTAGTAAATAAGGCCCATGTGGTAGTGTGAAAATAATGAAGGTTTAACATTTTAATTTCTTCCCGATATGCTCTGCTTTGACATCTTGTAGAAACCCTAACTTTTATGGTGTCCACAGAGGGGGCTCCTCCCCCTCCCCCTTCGCCCCTGCTTCTCATCTTGCCAGCAGAAGAGGTTGTAGCCTTTCAAGATCTTGTGGCCTCCCTACCAAAGTAACAGAAATTAGTTGAGACCCAATTGAAATTCATGAAGAGGAATGAGGAAATAAAATACATCACTCTATCACTTGGTGCCAAGCAAACCACTCTGGCATACTCTGAACACGCTTTCAGTGGCAAGTTCGTCGACATGTGGCCCTCGTCGAGAACAATAGAAACATGGATCGAGAATACTTGGAGGTCCAAAATGAAAGGTAATATAGCAATATTTGCAGTAGGAAATGGATAGGGATGTGGTTTTTCATAACGACCCTTATTTTCTCGACTCTCAGGGGATGTACCTAAATAAATGGACACCTAATTTCAACCAGGATGAGGATGTGTTAACTGTCATCCCGATTTGGGTTAAATTTTCACAGCTTCCTTTGTCATGTGGTAGTGACGACTGCCTCGGGGCGATTGGAAACGGAGTGGGAAAATATATAGACAAAGTTGAGCCAAGGGGCTCAAATTTTACTTATGCAAAGATTTATGTGGAGGTTGATTTGGAAAAAGGGTTTCCAACATAAGTAAATTTAACCTTGGGGGAATGCAAGCATAGGCATATTCTGGATTATGAGAAAATCCCCTTCAAGTGTCATCACTGCCATGAATACAACCATTCAGCTTGAGAATATTCGAAGACACCTTCTCCTAAAGGTTTTGAGCAACCCCCCTAACCTAAAGAACAATGGTAGACCTAATGAAACAAAAGTAACCAGGGTTCCGTTGTTGATCCCATGCCTCAGGCAACCAAAGGCAATAACTCGATGACAACTTCATTCAATCCCTTCAATTCTTTGGAGAATCTAAGGGAAACAATTGAGATTGAGAATACACATGGAGGAGATAATGAGAATGGTCAAAATGGGGATGAATCAGAAGATTCATAGGAGGGAGAAATAAAAGAGGATGCTCCTCTAATGGAAGGCTTAAAGAAATATTCAAACAATCAAGCTAAGGATCAATCTCAAAATCTGAGAACCCTTCTACAGCAACATTGCTTCCACTCTAGTATGGCGAAGGAAATAGCGGGAGTTCTCACATGGCATATGGCAAAAAATATAGACTAGATAGACAAGGGAAGAAGCCAAGAGACTGAGAGTTCTCAGAAGATTGGAAGGCCGAAACATAAAACCCTAAGAGAAAGGGAAGCTTAGAAGAACCAGAAATTGGGAAATCGGCCTGTAATCTCAGAAATTTTAAAAAATAAAGGGACTAAAAGTAAGGATGGGAAGGATGGAGGGATTCCCCAAATATCTTAAAATGATTGCTCTCATGGAATATAAGGGGTTTGGGGAGCCCTGCAAGGTCCCTGGCTATAAAAGATATGATAAAGTAAGAATATATTTGGATTTTTTTCTACAAGGGACAAAAATGGAGGAATGGGAGACCATACATAAAATAGCCAGAACCTTCTAGAGAGAAAGTGAAGTTTTCGTTCAGCATGCTCGGGGAGCCTCAAGGGGCCTTGGCACCTTCTGGTCTCCATCTCACTTTTCCTTAGTAGACAGTGTAAAACATCGGTTCTAGATTTTTGTTGTATTGGATCATAATAAAGAAAATGGAAAAAGGATTAATGTGATTAGTGTATATGTGTCTGTGGTATTCGATAGAGGAGATTTGGAGGCAGGAAAGGTATCAAAATTGTATATTTGGAGGTGACTTCAATATTTGGAGGATCAAATGGAAGACCTGATTTCAGATTGGGATCTAATTGATGTGGTCCCAAAAACAGGTAAGTATACATGGACAAATCAATGGGTAGGGGAACGTCACATTGTAGTGCACCTACATCATTTTCTGATCCATAATAGTTGGATTCTCAAGCATCTTTATTGTTCATCCATTATCAAACCTAATGGCACCTCGAATCATCTTCTAATTATCTTGAAAATAGATCAAACGAAAAATTATGGGTCGATTTCATTCTGCTTTAATATAGCATGGGTTCAAGAAGAAGGAGTGCATGAATTAATGTTTCAAGCATGGAAAATTCCAATTCAGGGCTCTCCATCCTTTGTATGGAAAACCAAACTCCACAATGTTAACGAGGCTCTCATAAAATTTTTGAAGGAATCCTTCCAACCTTGAGGGAAAAAGAAGAAAGAATTAATTGAGCAGTTGAATAATCATTATAAATTGATAGAGAATTTACCATTAGAAGATTGGCATCTATGGAAGGAAAGGGATTTGACCAGGGATATATTCTTTGCTAATTGTCGGGAGGAGGCTCTATGGAAAATCAAATCCAGGATTCTTTAACTAAAGGAAGGGGACCTGAATACTACCTTCTTTCACAAACAAGCAAAGGCAAGGGAGGCAAGGAATCAAGTCAAAGAAATTATTCCAAAATGAAAGCCAAAAATTCTAGAATTTGATGAAATCAAGAAAGAAGTGTATCTTCACTTCAGGGACTTCTACTCTAAAGAGCATATCTCTCTGGATCAAGTAGGTGAGTTTCTTAGGTACATGCCAACGGTAATCTCCCCCTCTATAAATGAAAATTTGATTAAACCCATAGTTGAGGAACAAGCACTTGAGGTTATCGAATCTCTTATTCCAGATAAGGCTCCAGGTCCGGATGGATTTCCTATATGCTTTTATCGTGCCTTTTTCCCTTTAATCAAATCCAATATCTTGAAAATTTTAAATCACTCACGAGTGAAGAAAAATTTTGGAAGGCACAAACTCCTCTTTCTTGGCATTAACCCCAAAGAAATCAAATCCTGTGAATTTCTCTAGATTTCACCCCATATCCCTTTGCAATGCATCTTAAAAAATTCTAGCTAAAATCATAGCCAACAGACTGAAGCTCTTACTCCCCTCCTTTATCTTGGAGAATCAGGGAGGATTCATGTAGCATAGGAACATTCTGGATAACGTTATTCTGGTTCAGGAAACAATTCACTCCAGCAAGGAGGCAGGAAATGAAGGAATGGTGAAGAAGTTAGATATGGAAAATGCATTTGATTGGGTAAATCATTCCTTTATTATATTTTCTCTATAAAAGTTAGGTGTTTTTCAAGAATTTATTGAATAAATAAAATCTTGTATTGGTTCCCCTTAGATCGCTCCTTTGATTAATGCGCGCTTGACTCCCTTTTTCATGGCTTCTTAGGGACTGAGACAAGGATGTCATTTATCCTCCCTCCTCTGTATTATCATGGCGGGAAGCCTTAGTAGAAGATTGGAAACATATAGGGAGAAAGGTTATCTTTCGAGGCTAAGAATAGTCAGGAATGTAAAATATATTAACCATTCGCAATTTGTTGATGACACTGTCCTTCTTGGCAGGGCATCTAGAGTCATTTCAAATCTATTCAAAGAGGTCATGGATAGATATTTGAAGGTTTCTAGAGGTTTTGTGAATAAGAAGAAAATCTTGATATTGGATGGAACTGCTTTGAAAACAATCTTCAAGAAATTTCTCTCATCTTGGGATTCCCTCTAGCCAAAAGTTGGAGAGAATTCCCTTACATCGGTCTCCCTTGGGGCCTCCCTCACGTGAGGATTGGGAAGTGATCCTCCAAAAAAGAATCCAATCTGGGCGTTCCAGATGATTGAATGTGGTCGGGAAAACACTTCTCATAAAATTAGTTCTATCTGCTCTCCCCATTTATATTGGCTCATATTTATTGGCCCCCAAAAGCATAATCCATAGCATCAATAGCATGATCAGGAAATTATTTTGTCAGGGTAGGAAAAATAATGAGAAGCGATTTTATTTGATAAAATGGAACATAGTTAGACTTCCAAAAAAATTGGGGGGATTGGCAATAAAGTATCCTAAATATATGAATTTATCTCTTGGAGCTAGACTAGTTTGGAGACTATTGACAGATTACGAGTGGTGGAAGCGAGCTTTCGTGAGGAAGTATTTCCAAAAAATGTGTCTGCTAAGGTTGGAGGATGAGTTTTGGGAAGATTTTAGGACTAAAATCTGGAAATTTTTCAAAGCCTCAACCTCGGTGGTGTTGGAAAAATTAGGGTGGAAAATGGGTAATGGAAGGTGAATTAGACTGTGGAAGTATCGTATTATTTCTGACGATTTAATGAGGGATAATCAAGAGGTTCAGGATCTAGCCAGGTGGATGGAGGAACAAGACTTGAGAAGTTTGGTCGACATATATGTTTGGGATGAAATCGAACTATGGGTGGATTAGTATTGCCCCAATTCCCCCCCTTAGATGTTACAGTCTTAGGTAGTATTGGTAAAAGCCCTCATAGGATATGGATCGTCTGCCTCTTCTCAATTATACCAATGAATATGGATGGGAGTCAAATGTATGCATTACTCAGTGAAGGAAGGATATGAAACTTTAATCAAGAAGATCCTACATCCACTAGCCTCTAGAATTTGGAGTAGGATTTGGAACAATGATGGTCTTCTGAAGATGAATACCTTCTGTTGGGAATTGGTTCAAGGAAAAATATTAACATCAAAGAAATTTAAAAAAATACAGATCTAGGGCCCGTCATGGTATGTGATATGTAGAAATGTTGAAGAAGATACCTCTCATGTTTTTTTTCATTGTCCTTTCTCCATTGATGTGTGTAGATCTGTGTTGCACCCAATAAGTTAAATGCATTCCATTCCTACTAATTGGACAAAAATGTTTGACAATTGGAGCTCTCACCCTCCGTGGAACCATGGACCTTCTTCAACTATCTCTAAGTGTTGGGTAGCTATTCCCAAATATATTTGTTGGGAAATTTGACCCGCAAGGAATAATTCTATCTTTAAGGAAATAAAACATGTTATTTCATCTATAGCTTGGAAAGCCTCTCAGCTATTATTTGAAGCATTTTATTTGAAAGGTTTTGATCCAAATGATATGGTCAATCTTTCGGAAGCTGAGAGAGATTAGCTCAACATCAAAAACACCCAAGATTTAAATAGAAATCCTTAACATTTCCAAAGAAAGATGCCCTTCATCATTCATATGCCAAGTGATCAGTTTGCGAAATGGAGGAAAATGTTGTGAAATTATCATCTTTTTTTATGGTGCTTCGAAAGGGAATCTGATGGAGGTAGGAGCAAGAGGGATTATCTTTCACCCTGATGGAAAAGTTGAAAAAAACACTCACATGGGGTTTGGGATTTTCCTCAAACATTTAGGTGGACGAACTAGGACTATGGCAAGGGCTCAAGCTAGCAATAGTTTATGGAATCTTCCAATTAAGTTTTTTTGGAGACTCACTCATTACAATTCAAAAATGTAACAAACTAAAACATTGCAAGGACCTCAATACAAGACCAACCTTACAAAGAATGCAATTGATTATGGATAAATTTTAAAATTTGGAGTTCTATCATATCAAGCAAGAGAATAACATATTGGTGGATGACCAAGCCAACATAGGTGTTAATTTGGATCAAGTCGAGTTGATGGAGGTGGACGGAAAAATAAATTTATGTCACATACCATGATTTTTTATAATCCAAGTATCTTGAAATGCTTGAGGGTCATTAAGGAGGATAATTCGACTGACATGTTGCATAAATATTGTAGTCATTCCAAGGTAAAAATTCACTTTGGTGATCGCTCCTACAGAATGATGGGCCCTTCAACCAACAGATGGATAAATTGTGAGGATCAATGCTAAGCATGAAAACGGGTGGGATGTCTTTGGAAAGGGTTTAAGACAGGCTAGAACCAAAGGACTTGATATTTTTGTGACCGAAGAAGAATGTCTCAGTTCGAGCATGTATGTTTATGGTTCATACCAAGAAGAAATGAATTCACAATTGTGTGCAGGGCAACAGAATGAGAATAGCATTAAATTTTAAGGGACTCCCCATGCTGTCATTTTGGGTTTAAGTCTGGCTATAAGAGGATGGTTGTGCAGAATTCATGCATAGTGGCTCTCCATTAATTCCCTCTGAGTTGAAGAAACGACCTCTTTGTCATTCATTGGCATTGGTGGCTCCCAATATGAGATAGACTGAGCATTTAAGCAGGAAATCAAGGATAATATCTATAGGATAGGTGGGCAAATAATTTATGAGGCTTGTTTTCAATTCACCCTAGTAATGGACCAGTTAGAAGGCCTGAAAAAATATGTTGGAAGTGTGCAAGAAGCAGTGGAGGTAATCATATCCAAGATATAAAATCTTGATTATAAAGTGGATAACTCTGAGGTCAAGGTGGTTATTTTTGTGTTAAGAGAAGTGTTTGGTCTTAGTGACATCAGTGAACAGGATATGGCACTTGGTGAGGGAGGGGCTCTCCCTCCTGTGTTTCCCGACTAGAAGGAGTTGCAGCAAGAGCAAGAGCATCAAGGGTCTATGAAACCATACCAGCAAGAGGAAGTGGACAAGACTATCATGGAAGAATTCGACAAGAACAATGAGGAGGGATCCAGGTAGTTAATTTCATAGTAATAGTTAGATTATATTATGTAGGTATGTTAGTATTAATGAGGGATTTTGGAGAAATTATAAGAAGAATGATGTATTTTATTTGGAAAAATCATCACTACATATCCAAAGACACTCGTCGAAGCAATTTTGTAGGACTGTGGAAATTTTGTTGCTTTTGAATGTAATGGCACTGGCCAAATTTCAGTTTGATTAATAGAATTATAACCATTCCTTTAAAAAAAAATGTAATTAGTATTTTTACTTATTGTTATAGATTCTCTATGAAGACTTTAAGGCATATAGCATACAAGAGGTATAGATTAATTCTTTTTATCTCCATCCATTGTTAACAAATTTATTTATGTAAACTTTGTATGGTATATTTAGATAAACATATACACGATAGTTTTAGGCTATACAATGCCTAAATATATGAATAAGTGATATGATTATATGGTTTTGTCATTTTATTGAGAGTAATTATTTTCAATTATTTATGATTAAAGTAGATACATATGATTTTCTTTCAAGTGCAATGTAATGAATTTATGAGCTAAAATCTAAGCAACAAAAATTCATACTCGTATGAATGTCTAACCTAATTCCAAATAGGATGAAGGGCTTAAAGGATAAGTTCTAGTTCTAGATTAGTAAAAATCCAGCATATAAAGGTGTTGTAGCCTACAACGATGTATTTTTTAATATGCCAACATTATTAGCCTTGCTTTAGCTTGAATATGTTGGCATTACTAGCCTTGCCACAACACAAATAAGTTGGTGTTATTAGCCTTGTCATAACTTGAATATGTTGGTGTTATTAGACTTACCTCAACTTCAATATGCAAACACTATTAGCCTCGACATGGATTGAAAATTTCAATGATATTAGTGTTGCTATGGAGGAATAAGAGACCTAGAATTAATGCATTGACTAACTACATTTATCAAAACATTTCCAATGAACAAGAGTGAGGTAAAAATGCAAACATAATGCCACATTCAATGAGTTTAAAATTCGAATGGAACTCTCATAAGCAATAATATGGTCATAGAAATCCTAGAAAATCAAAATAAAAATATTTACATCTTAGATGGATTTGATCCCTCTAGATACTTAATAGATCCAAGATGAGGATGAATATTGGCTAGTAGTTAGTATGTGTATCATTCACATGAGACACATATATAAGTACTACATTGTGCATTGGATAGTGTAGTTTAGAGTACATTAGTTAACCAAAATTAATTTAGGTTGCATTCTAAGCACATTCATGTATGGGATTTGGTGAATCCTATCAAGATAATGTGACCATATGCTTAGTTTGGAGTATGAATGCTTAGTAACTTAGGAAATATAATGGGAAAGGACATTGAATGTTTAAACCCTTTATTTTATGTTAAATTCCTTTATGCATTTTTTGTTATAACTTCATCTTTTCATTGATCACCCTTGCAATAATTGGAAGGAAGCTACATCAATGACTTGTGACAATGATCAATATTGTTCATTCTTGTTGTTTCCTCCAAACTTTATATACATTCAAATATTATATAAATAGTGTGTATTTCGAGACATTAATATTGATCTACATTCAAATAGTAGTCCATGTTTTGGGGCATTAGTAAGACCTTTCTAAGTAAACTTTACTTCTCTAGTGTAGTGGAGTGGAAGGTAATTAGAGTTAAAGAGATTTCTATGTATTAGATTCATGTGTTATTACATGTGTGATTAATAAGAATAATGCTCAACTAATAAAAGTGTTTCTACTACGAGCCTTTCATTATAATCTCTAGATTTATCCAAAAAATTGAAGTTGAAACATTTATAACATATCTCAATTTATGAATATAATCATGTATTTTATAATGTATTTAAAATATAAAAACAATTTATTGATATGTATTATATATATTCACCCATTAAATAGATTCAGACCTTCACAAATTATAATCAACAATTGTAAAAAACAAGGTAATAGAATTTATTTTACATTCTATAAAAATTTGTAGGATATATGAAGAGAGACTCTTCTCTATCCTTATGAATCCAAACTCTACTCAATCCAAACTCTACTCGTGTTGAATTATATCACTGTAACTCCTCATGGTTGCTTTTATATGAAATAAAATAAAAATTGTATAGTATAATGTGATCCAAAAAACTTGAAGTATGCAAAGGGAAGAGTTTTAATTATGAAGGACAAATGAATTAGAAGTAAAGAATAGTAAAAAATGGATATTTGAATGTTTAACATCGTGAGAATAAAACTGATAATGCTTGATTTTCATGTGAAATCAAGTATTTTTTTAAGTATTTTTTTTATTTTTTTTCTGTGTGTTTATCTGGTGAATGAAAATTATTTTTATTTTTATTTTCTAATTATATTATTAAACTATATACCATACAACATAACTTAAAACCAAAGTTTTGAAAACCATTATCAAATCTATTTTCAAAATAAAAGAAAAACCATTATCAAATCTATTTTCAAAATAAAAGAAAAGACTATATATCATAAGATACTAAAAGAAAATGAATTGTATATAATTCCACGTTATCTAAATCATCGCATAAACACTATAGAAACATATGGATACATGAATGCAATTAAATGATCTCAATTTAAGCAATTTTAGATCATAATTAGATATGGAACGTGATAACCTAAGGATACAAATGGTGAGAGATAATATTTGGTCTTATTTTGTAGCTATGTTTTTTGTTCTTTATATATAGAGTTTATAAAGAATTCAATAATGAAGTTAAATAGTAGTTTTTATAGAAAAATGGTATAAAATATAATGTGTTTTTTTTGGGAGTTTTAGTTGGTATTCAAATTACTAATTTAAAAGAAATTAAATTTATCATTTAAAAGGTTAAGTAAGTTCCAAACAAATAAGTCGGCCCCATCAGTTGAATGGGTTTGACCCTTGGTCAAAACCCACATGATTTGACCACTATAAATTCACCATTTGACCTCCCCATTTTGCATGAAATTGAATCATCAAATCTTTTGTTTCATGTTCACACATTCAAAGGAGAGAGAGAGAGACAAAAACCAGCGAAGTTTGACCAGTTTTGAAGTTTGTTTGACTAGCATCGACAAATTCTATTTTTATCGTGTTTGACCACAACTTTGACTTGACCTTTTTACTGAACTTCTAGAGAATTGATCGAACTTCTTTTTGGTAGCATTTACTGAAATTCTAAGGCACATAGTAGACCATAGTCTGTTTAAGGAAATTCGACTGAACTTATTGAGGTAGTTTGACCGTGACCTTGACTAGGTAGTTTGACCAAATTTGGGTAGAGTTGATCGAAATTCTACTAAGCAAAGTTGACTGAATTCTGGGCAGAATTTAGACATGTTTCTAAGTTGCTTGACCAAGCTTGACCCTGTTGATTTTTATGGTCAGATTGACCAAGTTTGATTGGAAAAATCAAATTGTACATTTGTTGAATTGAACAATATTTGTCCTAGAAAAGATTATTGGGTTTTCTCCCAAGATTGGGTTTCCCAAGTGAAACAAAATTTGGTGTCTACTATCTTGTTGTTCTACTTTGATCTCTATTGTTCTATTGCATTTAGAGTTGAATTTTCTAATGTGTAATTCTGTAATGATAATATGGAATTTGCAAAAATATCATTAGAAGTAATTATCAATAAGAGAAAAGTGTGTTTGTCTATTTAGCACTAGAAAATCAACAATTTTATAAGTATGTTTTTTGGTGTTTATATATTAAATTTATAAAGAAATTCACAATAAAATTAAATATTAATTTGTATAAAATATTAATATAAACTAAAGGGAGAGAAATCAATAAAACCAAATAAACTAAACAGAGAAAATCTCAAACATTTAATATGATAACATGTAATAATTTTTCCATTTTTTTTTTCTTTGAAGGAAATTTTCTTATTGGAAAAAGGAATTAAGAAAACTCTATTATATTATAAATAAATGAAACTGTATTATAGGTTAATTGATGTTTTTTCTATATTCGCTATTTTCTATAAATTCATGAGATAGTAATCCCATATCAATGGGATCCTAATTCTTTCATTTTAACTACTTTAAATTCCTAACCAAATCAATTTAAAGTTTGAAGAAGTCAAGGTAAGTTTAAATACCTTTTATGGAAAAACAAATGATGAAGAATGAAATCATTGTGTTTACCAAAACAAATATGTATCATTCTCATTTTTTATTTTCTAATCACATTGCTAAGCTAGATGTCATACAGTGTGGCTTAAATCCAAGATTTCGATGACCTTTTTTAAATTCATTTTCATAATACAAGGAAAAATATATACTACACAATATCCAGAAGAAGGAAAAAAAAATGTTTAATAGGTTCCAAATGCTGACCTAAAAAATGTTACTCTAGAGTCCACTTCAAAACTTTCAAATTTCAAAAAATGAGTGGTATATATAGTCTCACATCCCATTGAATATCCAAATCACTATAAAAACACATGGATTATTTGTGAGTGAAAATAAATAATCTCTATTTCAAACAACTTTAAATCATAATCATACATGGAACATGATACCTTAAAGTTTCTAAGTTAAAATCTACCCAAAAAAAAAAAAAACTTAATAATAAAGTTATAGAGTAATTTATATAAAAATATTAACATTAAATATAGGGTGAGAAATTAATGAAAGCAAATAAAATAATGAGAGAAAGTCTCAAACACATGATTTTAACATGATCAATAGTTGTTTCTAAGGGTGTGGCTTGTTGGTCAACGAACGTACTACTAAGATGTTCATGTCATTGTGCAGGTCATAGGTTCGAACCAAGGGCGACGCAGTTGCATCTAGAGGTTATAGTGGTAGTCGTCAGGGATCGACCGCATGTCACACGAGTACAAGATTTGGTGTGTTACTGATTCCGCCTGTCAAAAAAAACATGATCAATAATTCATTGTGATGTATAATAATTTTTCCTTTCTTAAAGGAGATTTTCTCATTAGGAATGCTCACTAGGAAAAAGAATCAAGAAAACTTTATTATTTCATAAAATATAAAATTGTATTATGTGTTCATTGATGTTTTCTTTGTTTTCACTACTTTATCTAAATTCATAAGATAGTTGTCCAAAATGGATGGCATCCTAATTTTTTTTTTTAATTACTTTAAATTCCTTATTGAATCAATTTGTCCAAAATGGATGGCATCCTAATTTTTTTATTTTAATTACTTTAAATTCCTTATTGAATCAATTTAAAGTTGAAGTTATTGTGAGATTAGATGTCTTTTATGAAGAAAAAAAATGATTGATTAAAAAGTAGATAATTGTTAATTTTAATTATAAAAAATATCAAATGAGTACCATGTATTCATAAGTTGATAGAAGATCACAATCATATGAGTTAAAATCATTGATAATGTTTTCTTGCAATGGGAGAACATTCCTACTCGTAAAGGTAATATGGAATACTTTCCATCTTTATTTAGAAAGAATTCAATAGTAATATGTCAAAAGGTTACATTGATTGGAGTTAAGATGATATATCAACAATGTAGCAAGATATAGTATTAATTTTATTGTTACATCAACGTTTTTGTTTTGTTTTGTTTTGTTTTTTTTGTTTTTTTTGTTTTTGTTTTTTTAATCATTTTATATTATGTTAAATGAGGATTATATAGGCCAAAAATGTTCTACTACTAGTCTACCAGAAGGGAAACCAGACCAATAACATAATTTTAGAGTCTTGAGGTTGCTAAGACCTCATCTCACTAGAGCATCTTATAAATAGAAACTTATAAAAACATGTTGGATGTGACAGAACTTAACACACATCAATATGAGAAGGCAAAAAGCTAGTGAGTCATAACAACTATTGGGAATAATATCCAGGCATCCACATAGGCTAGCCACTACCCTCATCTGAGAAGAAGGAGATGTTGGATGATCTCCTAGCTATAATGGTCAGCTTGCAGTCTATACTTGTTAATTCTTTCCTCCATCTATGTCAATCTAAAAGAATTCTCTTGTTGAGTCCTCTTGTACCTCCCTATGTTGCCTGCAATATTCAAATGACCTTGTGTTGGCTTTGTGCGACGACTAATGAAGTGATAGTAACACATGCATTGCGCTAATTATATTGGGATTCACAGCCCCTTTCATGTGAGTTGGCATCATATCAGGGTGAGGGGGGAATGCCCGCTCCTAGGTACCCTCCTTAATGAATACATCAGTGTTATTGTTATAATGGTGCTATATCAACAAATCTTACAAATTTTCATTTCGGTTCCAAATAAATGCCACAATTACAACAATAACGTTGGCATTATTTCTATAATGATGTTGTTGTTGCATTGACATTATTTCTACAATAATGTTATTCTTATTTCAATGTTAACGCTAAAACAAAGTTATTGCTACACCTACATTATGTATAATTAATTCATGATAGGTTTAAATTATTACATTATCATAATGGTTATCGTTACACCAACATTTTATTTAATGCACCCATGAATTCTCTACGTGAGTACATTATTAGAATGGTTTGAACATTTTGCTGCATTATTAGAATACTTTTCTTCTCACATTTATCTTCATGAGGAAAATCTAGATTCATGTACTTTGTGTCTGAGGTTGTGATGAACCTAAACACCCTAGTTCACATAAATTCAAATTACAATGTACTATTAAGATACCATCAAATGTGAATCAAGCTCATCACAACATTAGAAGAGAGAGTTATCATCCATTGAAGATTCATATTATGAAATGAAGTCACAGGATAAGAGTAGCATTGATAGCACTAAGAGTAAGTATCAATCATTTTAGCACTAATAACAATAAACAATAATGTCAATGTTATTGAATTTTTTTTGTAAGGTGAATTTTATTTCCTGTAAAAAAAAATTGATTTTACATCAAGAGTAAGAATTGTCTTTCCAATCTCTAACTAAGGAAACCAGGCCACAACCAGAAAAATCTCTGTATATAGAGCACAATGATAACTGAAAACAATAGGAGATTACAAAATTCAGAATATAGCTAGTGTCCTTGCTTAAGATACACTACCTATAAACATTTATATCATAGGAGTGGACTGAATTGGATTATTATATTTTTTTCATCCATCTTGATGCTTTCAGAGTGGAAAAAAGTGGAGGAATCAACTCACATGACCATTTTTACCGGTAGGACCCAATTTGTCAAATTGGGGTCTGAAACCTTTCGGGAGCATTTTGAGGCATCAAACAACATTTTTGGGGGGTAAAACTTGTTTTCTTTAGCGTAGCACCTTCTTTTCCTATTTTACACACAAAGACATTTCCAGGGATGCAAGAATCATGTTAATCAAAGTATGTATGCAAAATTTATGTCACTCAAAAGTTAACCTTCCTATTTTCACCACCATAATTCAAGAGGATGCCACATCAGCCCTCATTATTGATGGAAAAGGCGATATCCATGTGATTAGGATGAACAAGACTCTAGAAGAGTCCATATTGTAACTTTGGTTAAGAGTTGAGGTAGTCAAACCTAACTACTAGTAGGTTATCGTACTGTGTTATAACCAAGACACTAGGAGGAAAAAGGGTTCCATTCTTTTGAGTGCATTTGTTTCATAGATAAGAAAAAATAGCTAAGAGGGATAGGAGATAAAGAACAAAAAGAGGATGTGTGCACTATAGTAACCCACAAGCCATGCTTCTTTGTAATTGTATCCATTTTATATTTAGAGAAAGAGAGCATAGTGGAATCAGCTTCCAACCGGGTTTTCTCCCGAAAGGGTTTCCCAAGTCATATCTTGTGTCAAATCATGGTTTAATATTTTTTATTTCATTGTTCTCTATTTTATACATAATTTTAATTTACATGCATACGCAACTATTAGTAATCTACAAATCCAAAAATCTAAAGAGAAATAAAACTCTAATAGTGTATATTTTGGATTTTTAAATATAGTTTTATTATATCTATTGTGATGAATTGTTCATTGGAATATCCACGATAGCTTACATATTAAGGACACACAAAACATTTACATGAAATATCTATGTTGAGGTATTTGAATCCAAGACTGCAATTTGTACGCGTTCCTTTAAGCTTTCATGAGTTTTTCCTACCACAGGAGGAATGCCAAGGTGTTTCTCTATTCTTTCTATTTTATGGTGCAAGTTTCTCAAATGGCGATGAAGGTGCTCCAAAGAAAAGAGGACATCCTCTTGACGCTCTTTTCGATCCACCAGTGTGTGTCCTAATACTAATTTCATCTGCCAATAGAGTTGATAGTTTGCATGTATTGGTTGAATTGACCCCTGGTGTGCCTTGTGTTTGGCATCTAATCTTCCCATTGCACCAATACCTATATATATGAGAGAGAATTTTTGTGCATGGATGCTTCTCCTTTAGCTCGAGCAATTTCTTCCTAGACAGGTCCTGGCATCAAGTCCCTATATCGCCCAACAAAGTCCTCCAAGCAATGACTCATGTGAGTGTGCCCCCTTCAAGATCGTTCTTGATAATGTGTTCCCCCCCTCTAAACAAGTGCTCACTAACATGGCATTGATGTGAGAGGTAGTTGATTGATAGCCTGCAATAAAGATTGAAGAAAATGGATGAAATTTAAACCACAGGGGATCTGCCACACCAAGTATACCTCGGGTTGATGACCTATTCTAAACAAGGGATGACTCATAAAAGCTTCCATCCAAGCCTACACAATAAAGTGTGGTGCAATTAACTCCCAATGCTACTCCCTCTAAATTATTAGACGCCACCATAAACCAATCTTAAAATAAATTCCCCCAGAAAATTGGCATTACACTATTGAAACAACTAGCGAGAGATGTGATCCGGATTTAAACAAGAATGCAACAAATTACAGAGACAACCGTAAACACAGAGATGTAGCGGAAATAATACTTCATTTCATTAATGTAAAATACTAAAATATTCTTACAAATAGAAATGGAAATAAACCAGCTAGGGTGATGGTAGCTTATCTCTGAGAAGAGATATGACGGCTACATGCCTCTGAACTCTGTTATAATGAGGCTCGAAGGCTTATTTATTGTTGAGAAACAATGGAAAACCCTAAACATCCAAAAATCTAACCCTAGAAGATGAAACGCCAAATTGTGGGCCCCGCTTGGGTAAATTGGTACATCAACTTCCCGGGGTCGTAACTTTGGCATATGATCTCCGTTTGACGCGCAAAATATCTCGTTAGAAAGATCTGTCCGAGAACTACAACTTTGGGAAGAGCAACATCTTTTCATGAACCCATGTTGCTCCTAGGTTTCCAAAAAAACGTCGTTTAGGGCCTCAAAATGGCTCTAGAAGTTTAGGACCCAAAAAACTGCTAAAAATAGTAAGTTGTGCTACAATTAAGGAAACTGAAAAAGCTAAGAGAAACAATGGTGGGGGTCCAAGTGGACTTGGCAAGTGGCCACCAATATCCACCTGGATCATTCCTCCCCCCTTAGGAAGCAATGGTCCCCATTGTGTTGAGTTCCTCCATGAGATGAGGAAACTTCTGTTGAACTTGGTCCCTAGTGAGCCACTTGCCCTGGTGAAGGAGTTGGCCTACTTTGACAACTCGATACAATTGGATATTCTGTTGGCGAGTGTGCTTGATATGTGTGTCCATGATCCGATCAATTGCAGCTTGTTCCATGTAATCTAGATTTGATTCTGTGGGTGTGAGTTGTTCTGCAATGTTAGATGTGCCTAGTAAAGGTGGAAAGTATAGCCGAAGGTGGTCCACATTGAACACTGGGTGCAGGCCAAGGAATGGGGGAATGTTGAGCTCAAATGCATTGTCTCCCACAGCCTTGGTAATGGTGTATGGACCATATCAGAGTGGTCTTAGTTTCCGATAGGCTCCGGCAAGGCGTTCCTTCTGTAAAATGCAACCAGACTTTGTCACCCACCTGAAACTTGTGTGGCACCCGATGTTGATCATGTCGCTGCTTGTACTTGGCATTTGATTTCTCCAGAATGTCATGGACCTGCTGGCGAATATGTTGGATGTGCTCAATGAAGCTAGTTGCCTTATCTATTTCAAACTGGACATGAGCCGAATCTGTTTGAGTAGCTGCAAATGGCATGGCCACATCAATGGGACATAGTGGTTGGAATCCCAAGCCCACCTAAAAAGGGTTGTGGTCAGTCGAGCTGTGAAGAGCTCAGTTGTAGCTGTGTTGAACATAGGGGAGGCTCTCGTCCCATGTGCATGGATGCTTTGAGTTATACATGCGCAAAATATGTACAATCATCATGTTGACAACCTGTGTTTGGCCATCAATTTGAGGATGGAAGGTTGTGGACTTAGTGAGTTTGGTGTCCAGCATCGACCAAAGACTGGACCAAAATGTACTGAGAAACCGACTATCCCGATCTGAGATGATAGATTGTGGGACCCAAAATGCACCCACACTCGTTCAAAGAAGAGTTTAGCAGTGGCTTCTGCTGTGATATTCTTCTTGCAGGCCGCCATAATGGCCATCTTCGAGAACCTGTCGACGACCACAAAAACACAGTCATTTCCATGCTTAGTGGAAGGAAGGCCTAACATGTAATCCATGGAGATGGATTCCCAAGGTCGACTAGGGGTAGGCAGCGAGGTATAGAGGTCTTTCTTCTTGATGGTCAGTTTGGCAATGGCTCAGTCAGTGCATGATCTGATGTACTTCCCGACATCCTATCGAATATTTGGCCAATAGAAATACTTTTGCAGTACTGCCATAATTTTCTTGACCCCGAAATGCCCAGCAGCCTGACTGTAGTGTGCTTCCCAAATCATCTTGGCATGCTCGCTTGAAGCAACACAAAGGTGACCCAGGTGGTATAACAGGGCATCCTCGAGGTGAAAATCTGGAACATGCTGATCCTCCAAGAGTGTCTGGTATGTGTGGCTGAATTTTGGGTCAATTTTGTAGAGAAGTGGCCAATCAGAAGTCTCGTGCCCACAAGAGTTGAGCACGGTGGTTAACACCATGATCGGTGGTCGACCGAGACAATCTGTAACATTATTAGTGTTGCCCTTCTTATACTTGATATTCAAATGGAACTGTTGCAGGTATGTAGACCACTTCTGATGGCGATCATTCTTCAATTTCCCTTGGGTTTGTATGAACTGCAAGGGTCGGTGGTCTATGTGGATGACCGTTTCCTTCCCCAAAATGTAATGCTTCCATTGTCGGCAGGCCTGCACAATGGAATACATCTCTTTGTCATAAGTGGGATACTTCCGGACTGTGTCTAAAAGTGTCTCACTTTGATATGCCACTGGAAGCCCGTGTTGAGTAAGGACTGCCCCAATAGCATAGTTAGAGGCATCTGTCTCGACCTTAAATGGTTGTTACAAATCTGGTAATGCAAGCACGGGTGTTGTGCAGAGGTGATTTTTCAACTCCGTGAATGCCTTCTGTTGAGATTCAGACCAAACGAATTTTGCTTTCGCTCCTCCCTTGGTGACTTGACTCAACGGCCAAGTGATGAGAAAACCCCAACACGAACATGTGGTAGAAGTTGGCAAGAACTAGAAAGTTGTGGAGCTCTATTAGAGTGGTTGGAAATGGCCAATCCCGAATGACTTGGATCTTGGCTGGATCTCCATGCACCCCCTGTTCATCAATAATGTATCCCAGATACTAAACCTGGGTCATGCCAAAAGTTCATTTCTCAAAATTGGCACATAGCTTGTGTTGCCGCGGTGTTTGGAGAACCTGTCGGATGTGTTAGAGCCTAGATTGACCTCAGGCTAAAGGGAGGCAATCCTAGGATAACCACAAACCAAGCTTAACCTGGTAGCTAGCCCTACCAGGTCGGGAGAGGGCTCTCTCCTTGTCAATCTCAGTTGAGATGACTGAAATAAATATGGATTTTAGGCTAGGTATAGTAGCTCTAGGGTTTTTGGTTGATTTTGAAGGTTTTGTTGCTGGATCAAATGGAGCAGGCAACTTTGGGTCTGGGAAATCAAGTCAGAAATGCAGGGTGTTTTATGGGGCGAGGTAGGTAATTGTTTTGGCACCTGTAATTGAGTGAGATAGAAGGTCTAAGACTGATGAGGAGCTGAAGAGGGCATGCAAAGCTCATGAGTCCTCTTCAAACAGTTGAAAACATCAAAAACTAAATGTATTCCCAAGGCAGAGCATTGTTACCAATGTATTCTACCTATCTATCTTGATTTCATTTAGTTGAGAAGAATGAATTAGATTTTGGCACACATAACACATGATAAAAACTAATGAGAGAAGGAGAAACAATGCAAAAACACATTACCACAAGAATCCCACAAAAATAGCTGCAAATCCTGGTTTATTTCCTTGCCAAACTGCTGTAGAGATGTACGATATAGCTCAAAGCATCCAAGAGAGTCCAACCTTTGCTAATGAGTGAAAAAATACATAATATAGACAAGAAAATCACCTAAGCTGGCCATCAGGGGTCGAATCCAAGAGATAAGGGACTGTTTCAACCATATCTAAACTAGGAACAGGAATATAGGCAGTGGAACAACTTGCCTCTAAAACCATGGAAATTGATTCATTCACCCCCAAAACACCTCAAAATTATGAATCTACCATTTAAGGTCATTTTAAAATTACATTTACATAGCATAGCATCATTTACAATCATAAATTCATCCAAGATGAGAGAAAAAGTCAACTTGTAGAAAAACTAGGCGAAATTTGGATTTTTGAGCAAACTAGTTCTATGCGTAGCGCCACCTGCCAGGTGCGTAGCGCCACTTCTCAGCTGATTTCGGAGGCCTTACCCTAAGCCAAATTGAGCCCAAGATAGATCATTGGAAAGGTATTCCTGTCTAATTTTTGGAACATCTTGAAGTTCTTCATTTGGAGGTCATTTTCCCCCTCAAAAGTGGAATCTCCCAAGGCTGCTTCCTGTGTGTCCAAAAAGAGGCAGAGAGGTCATTTTTGATGGTTTTTTGACCTTTAGGTGACCAAGATTTGCTCCAAAATTGCTAAAAATTTTAGGGATTGATGTTCTCATCATGCTGAATCCAAATATGCAAACCATTTCTCCAAAAAGTCCTCCAGTAAAAAGCGTAGCACCGGTGGTGCTACGCACCTAATGTAATTTTCTGTGTTGGAAAATTTCAAAATGACAAAAACTCACCAAAATTTGGCACAAGGCAATCTCATTAATTTCTTTGATGGGCTAGTGAGGCCTCAGCCAATATTTTTAGCTTTTCATGCTCCTTTTTGCTCCTTAAGGCCTTCCTCAACTTAGCCTTAAGCTTCCTCATCCTTATGTTACATATTTTGTTCAGGGTCATGTAGTGGTAGGCCATGTGATGAAGCATCTTCTTGTCTCTATTGGCCTTCTCAAGAAGCTTTTCAAGGTGTATGCTGACCCTTTCAAGCCAAGTTTCCCGGTCATTCTCAATCTCTTGCTCAATGGAGGTCATCTTGACCTTTGCCTTCTTTTCCTTTTGCCAGTTCTCCTTGATCATTTGCAACTCCATGAGGACTTGCTTGTCAGTCAATTGTTTGTTTTCTTACTCTAGATAATTGATGACCCATTTATCCCTCTCTAAATTGACTAAAAAATCTCATATCTCAGCCTCTTGTTCCTCAATGATCATGTCTTTGACAGTCCTTGGATTTTGAGCATCCAAGTCAATGGAATCCACTCCTTGTGCCTCCTCATGATCAACAAGGACAAAATCTCTCTCTTGCCCATCACTAGGATCCTTCTCATGCATCTTTTTCTTGCCTTTACCTTTGCCCTTATGTTGCTGCCCAACCTGTACCTGTTTAACTGAAGAAGAAGGCAAAGCCCCTTCCACTCTTTGTGGAGATAGCATTTGCCTTTGGCCTGAAGATGAAGGTGAGACCCCTTCCACACCTTATGGAGATAATACTCGCCTGGCAGCTGCAAAAAGTTTCCTAGTGCCTCTCTCATATGTCACAAACACTGGCACTCCCACGGTTTCAGTCTCTTGGACCTTTTGTTGTCCTGAAGGTCCACCTTCTTTTTGAGGCACTAATGAAAAGACTTGAGGGCGTTTGAACATTTCATGAGAAATGAAGGTCTCCCATGGCATGTTAAGTAGGTTCATCTGATGTAAAACAATCATTTTAATCATAGAGAAGTGGTAGATGATGGTTAGCCACTGGGGGTATGATTTCTTCTTTACAATGAGTGCCATCTTCTCAATGTTTTTGAATATGAAGTAGGGGATATTCATCATTCTCGCCCTAGTGAAATGCATCATCAATCTAATGTGGTAGGCATACAGTCTGGATAACCTACCTTCACAAGTAAAGTACTTGATGATGATCTTCATCAATGGAGCAAACCTGTCCTCCAAGAATTTAAAGGGGAATACTCTGTTGAGTTTGTTATGATATTTAGCCTTAATGTAAGGCTCATAGTACTCTTTGTCAATGTACTGACCTTTGTTCCACTTTTCACCCACATTTGGAATACTTGTAGCCTCTGAAATGACAGCTAGTAACAAAGTGAATGTAACCCCAACAAGGTTTACCTCATCATTGTCCAAGTGTGTCACAAACAACCTTGCTAATTCATGATGAGATTTTACCCTTTCCACCATTTCACAAAAACTGAAACATGACTGATGTCTGAAACAAGAAAGGGCAAATGGGCAGTCTTGCAGCTCCCTCAAACTGGTGGGCTCCTCTATGATATGTTTTCCTCCCTTATGAGGCCTTCTGCCCTGAGTGTCTCTCTCCCTGGAACTGTCACTATGTGTTTCTTCCTCTATTTCATACTCATTTTCCCTCTCCATCGTTGTACAGATGTTTGTCTTTATGGTAAATGAAGAGTGGTGGATTGGTGAATGAAGGTATGATGAGTATGAAGAGATTTAAATAAGAAAACAGGTGAGGGTAAACTAGAATGGGAAAGGGATGTAGGGAGTGAGTAGGGTTAGTGAATAGTGTAGGGTTTGGGAGTATTGTAGGGTTTGAGGTATATGTATAGGTATAGGGTTTGGGATGTAGGGAAAAGTTTTAGGGAGGGAATTATGTATGGGAGGATGAGTTTTAGGGAAACAGTAAAAGATAATATGGGACAGTAGTAATGACTGTATTTTTATAATATATGAGATAGTTTAGTGACAATTAGGGTTTGATGTTTTGGAGGGACAACACAACTCAAAACCAATGCAACAATTCTTTTTAGCAAGAGTAATGATGTTACTTACTTGCAATGGAGGAATTTGGGAGTTTTGAGGCGATTTGATGAATTTTGCAACTGTTTGTAGCCCAACTGCCAGGTGTGTAGCGCAGCGCCTGTGCATAGCGCCAGTTCAAAATAACACAGTGGAGAAAACCCAGGTGCGTAGCACCGCTCCTGTGCGTAGCGTCAGGCTTAGGTGCGTAGCGCCAAGCAATTTTCTCCAAAACACAACAATTCCCCTCCCTTTGCTCAATAACACCTTAAAATCGCGTTTTTGCTCTTGAAACTCAATTCAAACAATGAAATAACTTGAGAGATAAATGACCTTTATATGGCTTGGGCACTTTTGATTTTTCATTTTTCAAAACCCACTTTATAATGTCTCTTGGCTTTTTCAAATACTCTGTTTTTTGGATGCTTGACTTTTTGTTGGAAATAGGTAAACTGATGCTTGATGATATTTTGCTTTTGCAGTGGAATGTATTTGGAAATATGAGCAAGTGACCAGGAGCAGCATGAGACCATTAATTACATATGAGAAATGATAAAATTACATGAAATTACAAATAAAAAAACCAATGCTCTGTTTTCACCTCAAACTGGTTTTGAGGTGAAAAACTTATTAAATTTACAAATTATGAAATTAAAAGTTTCCTGATGATTATTTTCTTCCTCATGTGTCTGCTAACCATTATTAATTAATGGCTACTGAAAATTTGACATGGTGAAACCCTAATACCTAATGAGACTATAACCCTAAGACCTAAGACCTATTTAATGAAATAAACTGAAAATGAACCTGGACTTGAACCATCAACTGAATCACATGTAAAGAGGTCAGTAGATATGTGTCATGAGGGAAAAAACCGGAATGTATCCTACCATCAGCTGATCCATGACCTAATGGAATGCAACTCATTGAGAATGGGACTCCTAATATGAATGCAAAAGAGTGAATTTTGATCACTAATGGCAGTGTGAAGACACTAACACTAACATTGGCTCCAATGGGGATGGTAGCTCCTTGGAGGTGCCAAGAACCATAGATCTCTGGAATAAGTATACTAGTGCCTCATCCATTGGGCAATACGGTCAATTTACTTCAAAGACTGAAACTGACACTATGAAAATGGACTCAAGACTCAAACTAACTCAAGACTCAAAGACTGACTCAAGACTCAAAGACTGATACAAATCACTCAACTTTATAGCCTTCACCTCGGGCCCCAAGCTGAAATGAATTGTAACTTTTGAACACTTGCAATGAAAGGAAAACGGTATATACAATGATCACTTCATGATTTCATAAATCACCTTAGAAGAAGTAGCGCTTCAGGAGCCTACCATTGACTGGTCCTCCTGAACAATCTTTTCCATCCATCTCTTTGAGCAGGAATGCATTTTGTCCTCTATATGTAGCAATCTTATAAGGTCCCTTCCATAAGTTTTCAAACTTGCCATGCTTGCCTTTATCTTCATTCCTAGCATCCCACCGTAACACTACATCCTCAAGCTGGAATTTATCTACTTTCATTTTCCGATCATAGATCTTTTTTATCTTCTCTTGCAATCTGAAAGTATTTTGGAAGACTTCCTCTCTTATCTATTGTAAATGGATCATCTGATTGATTCTTCATTGAAAATCATCTTCCTCACTACCAGCTCCCTGTAAAAGTTTCACAACCGGGACTGTTAGAGATGTCGGAAAGACTGCGTCGATGCCATATACTATTTCGAATGGAGACATACCTATAGACTTCTTTTGGCTCACCCTGTCCACCCACAAAGCATTGACTAAATTTTTATGCCAGCCTTTCTTATTTGTTTCCAGTAGTTTCTTGATGATGTTCACCAATGACTTATTAGATGATTCAGCCAAACCATTACCTTGCGGGTAATATGTTGTGTAGTGACCCAAGGTAATATTATACTTGCTGCAAAAGTCGATCATCTTCTTGGATTTGAATGCAGCTGTGTTATCTGTGATGATTTTACTAGGACAACCAAAACGAGATAAAATATTTGATTCCAAAAATTGAATGATTACCGTGTCTGTTGCCTGTCTGGTCGGGATTGCTTCAATCCACTTGGTAAAATAGTCGGTTGCTGTTAGGATCCATTTGTGTTGAGCTGATGATGTTGGATGGATCTCCCCGATAAAATCAAGTCCCCACTGCTGAAATGGTGCATTGACTTCAACCGGTTTTAGAGGAAGAGGCAACAACTTTCTTTTCCCCTGAAAGACCTAACATTCATGACAGCTCATGACTGTTTTATAGACATCTGAAAATAAGGTTGGCCAGTAATAACCTGCTCTCAATATTTTGTTTGTTGTTGTCTTCCAGAACAAGTGACCACCATAATCACCCTTGTGAAAGTCACTCATCACCTGCTGGGCTTCATCTTCAATTAAACAGTTCAGCAAAACACCTCCTGGATCCTTCCAATAAAGGGCATTATTCAAAATGCAAAATTTAGCAGCTTTAAGTTTGAGAGTTCTACCTTTGTTTTTTGACATTTCCAGAGGTGGTGAGAGGTGCTGAAGTACATACACAATATCTGAATACCACGGTGACTGAAGGAACATTTCAGACACTTGAATCAGGGAGCTTTCTTCTTCATCTTCGGACATGGCTGCAATAAGATTTATATCTAATGCATGAAAATTTGATTCCACCATCAACCTCGCCAGGACTTGTCCTTTGATAAAATTTGTAGGATTGATCTCCAGATCGTATTCTAACATTGCTACAATCCATTTTCCCCGCCTTCCTTCTGGATTGGTTTGTACCAGCACATCCTTAACTACTGCGTTAGGAACGTATGCTATGATGTGAGAGTGCAGAATATACACTTGAAAATCCTTCAAAGCTTTGACAAGAGCAAGAACCTTCTTCTCACTTATATTGTACCTCAAAGCTGCATCTCTAATGGTTCTACTGAAGAATGCAATGGGCTTTTCTAGCTAATCTCTCTTTTGCATTAAAACTGTTGCCATGGTATGCTCAGATGAAAATGAGAATAAAATGAAATCTTGTGTATAATCGGGACTAATCAAAACCGAGGCTATAGATAAAGCATATTTTACCAAATTAAATGATTTCATAGCATCGTCCATCCATTTTACCACGTTGTCCTTCTTCAACATATTAGTAATTTCTCTCAAATGTTCAGCTAGATTGGGTACAAATCTTCATAGGAAATTCATCTTACCATTGAATGCTTGTATCTCCTTCTTATTCCGGGGAAAATCTATCTGTTGAATTGCTTCTACCCTTGAAGGATCAATGTGAATTCCTTCCTTTGAGATAATATGGCCAAGCAGCTTCCCCTCATCCATGGCAAAGAGACTTTTCTTCGAATTGAGCGATATCCCAAATTTCCTACATCGCTGAAACACAATCCTCAAATGGTGAAGATGCTCATCATCTGAATTTGAAAACACTGTCAAATCATCTAAATACACAACCAAAAATACATCCTTTTCATTGGCAAAAGCGATGTCCATTGCATGCTGAAATGTGATTCCAACATTTTTCAAACTGTTAGAAAATTATATATTACAGAGCAATGGAACACATAAAATATTGTAGAAATATAAACACAGAAAATGCATAAAACAAGAGAGACATAGATATACCTGGTTCACCCAGTTTGGGCTACGTCCACGAAGAAACAGCCAGTCCTTCTTTTATTATATTATCCAGCAAACTGAAGAGATACAACCTACAGCAGATCCGCTGTAACTCCCTCTTCGCGTTCAATCTCCTCTCTTTTCCTCACTCAGAATATAGATCTACATAGACGCAATACAATTCCCTCATATATAGCGAGGGGTTTCCTTCTAGGGCAAAAAACCATAAATTAAACATAACTTCTACCGTCAAATCATTCGCCTAATGAACGGCCCAGAATGAATAGAAATTACTAGACTTTTACAAGGAAATTTTACATCTGTTTTTAGCTTCGGGGGCGCTGCCCCCGGACCCCCTAGCTGGGGGAATCGCCCCCCCCAAACCCCCACACCCCCCCCCCCGTGTGGAGGGGTGTACAATCTTCTTGGGGTATACATCCGGCTAAGAACTTTGAATATAGAAGATAATCAGGCTCCACACCCAACACAAACCAAATGGAATTTTAGCATAATGAAATGTTCCCCAAGTGGTGAATGCATTCTTATCTCTATCATCTTCATGCACTAAAATTTGATTATACCCGAAATATCCATCGAGCAGTGACATGCGCGATGCTCCAACCACTCTCTGGAGGATATGATTCATCTTCAGCAATGGGTAATTGTCCTTCAATGACACTTTATTCAAATTTCGAAAATCGATACAAAATCTGATCTCTTTGGTCTTCTTTCTCACAGGAACAAGATTAGAAATCCAATCAAAAAATCTGATTGGGACAATTATACCAGCCTTGTATAATCTGTTTACCTCTTTTTCAATGGACGACAACAACTTGGGATTGATTCTTCTCAGCTTCTGTCGAAATGGTTTCTGATTTGGCTTGATGGGAATAGTGTGCTGAATTATATCTTTGTTATACACCTTTAGATCTGAATAATCCCAAGCAAACACATCAACAAATTCAAATAACAATCTAAAATATTTAGACTTTACCTTAGGAGACAATTTTTTCAACAATTTCACAAACTTGGGCTTCTCGGTTGTTCCAAGATTCACATCCTCAACACCTTTTTCTGTAGGCACCAAGCTTGGCTTCCTAGCCACATCATCTTGATCAAAAATTTCTTCTAAAGGTATGATACCTTTAGGAATGATATTGTCCTTCAGCTGCAATATTTCCATCTGATTCACCTCAATTTCCGGTTCATCGTCATCATGATCACAATCTATGGAAGCATCCTTGTAATTCCCTTCATTCTATAAGAAATTATTGATCTCCTTATCGTCCCAAAACACTTGCCAATACCTTAAATTGTCTGGAACAGTTGGGCAGTGCTTGACATGGATTTCAAACTTGTTATTGGAATTCATCGAGATTTTCAAATTACTTGCAGCAGTAGCAAGTGAATCTACAATAACATTTTGAGCACGAGGTACTGTTGTCAAGGTATAATCTGGAAACATCCTTAAGATATCTAAAACTGCATTACAGTAGGCCCTCATCCAAGGATGTTTAGCTTGATATTCACCCTTAACTTGCTTGATTATCAGCTCTGAATCTCCATAGACTGATATCCTTTTTGCATTTAGCTTTTTGAGAATTTTCAAACCTGCAATCAACGCTTCATATTCGGCTTCATTATTAGAACAGTCAAAGGCCAATTTATATGAACAAATTCTAACATTACTAGGGACTTTATTTGGCTGGAAAACAGGGCTGTGAATCCAAATCCCTATGTCGACACCATCCTTACCCATGGCTCCGTCAAAATCCATGCTCCATAGGCCTGCTTCTTCTTCTAAGTGCTGAAATTATGTTTCATCCTCTTTCTTACTTTGACTGATCTCTTCAATTTGTTGTTGTTCATTACCTTTTTGCTGCTAACAAAATGTGGACTGCTTAGAGGTACTTGCAATTTTTTGTCTTTCTTGATCAAGGACTGCTCTAAAATTTTCTGAAATCTCTGGCACATCTTCTACTTCAACTAACTGACTATCAATATCATTCAAACCACTATCGGAATATAATACAAATGACTCTAAATCTGTATGTACAACATTAATTGGATGATTAAGTGGTTTCTCCTTGCTTGTGATCATGTACTTCATTTTCTTCTCCCTATACAATTTTCTCAATTGACCAAACACAGGAATGGTAGCATAGGATAAATCTAGTTGTAAAGTCCCTTTAAGCTTTGCACCCCATGATCTGGACAAAAGCATACCAAACCGTGGCAAAATGTCTGCAACAACCACATCTATGAGAACATTCTTTGCCGAAATTTGGTCTTAAGACACCACCAAGTCTTTAATAAGACCAATACAACGAACTCTACTCAAATCAAAAGAATATAGGTCATGATATTTCCGAGTAATGTCAAGGCCCAATTTCTCCATAATGGCTTTTAGCATCAAATTATGGGAAGCTCCAGAATCAAACATGGAATTGTGGAGGACATACTCGTGCAATCTAAGGCTTATATAGAATATAGGAACTTCACTATCCTCAGACTGACCTTCTAAAGCAGGGCCAAAGATGAGCTCAAGGTGATCATCTTCTACATTGACCATATCAGATAAAGGATCTATGTTCAAAATTTTGGACACTTGGTGTTTATAATTGTTGTTCTTCATCAATTCAATCAAAGGAATTGAAACTTTTAATTTAGCAATCTCATTTTCTAAACTAAAAGCTGAAACTTTATCTACCTCTTTGACTGGAGGGTCCTTCTTTTCGACCTTTTCCTTTGCCGCACTTTGTTGATTGGTCTTCTCATTTGCAGATGATCCTTTGCTGGAAGTTGGATCAGTAGGCTCCTTCCCTTTCTTCTGAATGTTCGAGGAGTCATTCTTAGGTTGCGCTTCCTTTCTCTTTTGAACCGGGCTGACTGGTACATCTCTGCTTCTCAATGAATATTGTTTCTGCTGTGCTATCAATGCATTCATATATCCACGTTGATAATCATCTGACTCATCCTCCAAAACTGCTTCATTTGCCAATATATAATCTTCATCCTTTTGCACATTAGGGATCTCTGAATATTCTTCATCTTCCATGAGATAGATAGGTAAACCATCAGCAGTAAAGAAATGATTTGCCTCCACTACCGGATCATCATCATCTTCACTCTCCATTCCATGTACATAGTTTTGTTGCAAAGGAGTTTTGATTTGTTGCTGCGATGATTGATCTTGTGCCTTCTGCTCCCTTTGTTTAATCTTGAACTGAGGTTGCTACTGTCCTCTGAAGTTTGGATTTCTGATTGTGTTTTTAGGCTTGTCTGCAATTGTTAACCGATCAAACATATTCTCAATTTTCCAGAGTATATGATTTGCCTTAACATCTAAGGAAGATGCTTCTTCCTTTATAGTCACCTTCTTTTCAATTTTCATCCTTGCTCTTTTGGCCAGCAGATTTGCCTCTACACTCACTGCGTTCTTCTGCATATCTTCAAGTGTGGTAGGATCTCTTTCTCTCAACTGATATGCCATATCAGCATCAAAGCTGTCGGGAAATTTGATCAATGCTAACCCCATCGGTGGCTTAATGTCAGCTGGAATAGCATTATAAATTGTATTGAACCTTACGCAATAATCTTGGACACTTTCACCTACATTCCTTTTTATATTTTCATACTTAGATAGAATTTGGAGAGGATTTTTCTTTACCTCCCATCGGTCCAGGAATTGTCTATGAAGAATTGGCAAAGTATTGATAGATCCCGCTGGTAATGCTCTGAACCACTTTCGGACCTCGCCTCCAAAACTCTGCACAAATAACCTCATGGACACATTTTTGGCATCTACCTCATGAAGATCAAAGAAGTCATTCATCCTATCAACATGCTATTGCGTTGTGATACTTTGAGTGGCATCGAACAGAGGTATTTTACTTTGGTAATCAGCAGGCATATCATCCAAATTCTGAGGCAGAACGAGAGGTGCATATCTGGCAACCATGAATCGAGGCGGATTTGAAATTGGTCTTGGAGAAAGAGGAGGATTTATGACAACAAGAGCTGTTGATGTAGCAGAAGTAATGGGTATTTGAGGAGTAATGATAGGCTGATGAGGGAGGGAAGGTATAAACGGAGATGTCGAATGATTCACTGGAATATGGGGAATTGATGATGAAGCAAAAGATGTTGAAGCTGAATCAGAGACTTCAGGAATTCGATCAATGGTGATGGATGACTGAGGAGAGTTTTGAAGATTTCGATTACTTATCAAGTTGGCTCGTTGGATTTCAAGCTCTCTGGTGAATTCTGGATCTGCTACTATATCCAGTAATTCACTATCAGATATGGTTCTAAATAGAGAGAGACCAAAGTATTCGTCAAAAGGAAGATCTTCAAGGAATAGCCACTCCACCGGACATGAATGAGATCTGAACACCGATCTAGGACTTGATAAACTTTCTTGTCTAAGTATCCGAGGGATAAGATTAGGATTTTCAAATATGGGAGGAGGATCGGGATCAGGATTGGACTTGGTGTATCTTCTTGAAGCCAGTGTGTTCAAAGTTCTCAAAAGTTTGATATTGCCTTACAACTTTCCACTTTTCAGCCTACTGAATTCTAAACTAATCATCCAAAGTTCACAACTTCTCAATTGTACTGGGATCATTTGTCTTTCTTCCCCAGTATGGTCGCCACTATGTTAGATCCTAGATTGACCTCAAGCTGAAGGGAGGCAATAATAGGATAACCACAAACCAAGCTTAACCTGGTAGCTAGCCCTACTAGGTCGGGAGAGGGCTCTCTCCTTGTCAATCTCAGTTGAGATGACTTAATTAAATATGGATTTAAGGCTAGGTATAGTAGCTCTAGGGTTTTTGTTTGATTTTGAAGATTTTGTTGCTGGATCAAATGGAGCAGGCAGCTTTGGGTCTGGGAAATCAAATCAAAAATGCAGGGTGTTCTATGGGGCGAGGTAGGTAAGTGTTTTGGCACCTGTAATTGAGTGATATGGCAGGTCTAATACTGATGAGGAGCTGAAGAGGGCATGCAAAGCTCATGAGTCCTCTTCAAACAGCTAAAAACATAAAAAACTAAATGTATTCCCAAGGTAGAGCACTGTTACCAATGTATTATACCTATCTATCTTGATTTAATTTAGTTGAGAAGAATGAATTAGATTTTGGCACACATAACACATGAGAAAAACTAATGATAGAAGGAGAAACAATGCAAAAACACATTACCACAAGAATCCCACAAAAATAGCTGCAAATCCTGATTTATTTCCTTGCCAAACTATTGTAGAATGTACAATATAGCTCAAAGCATCCAAGAGAGTCCAACCTTTGCTAATGAGTGAAAAAATACATAATATAGACGTGAAAACCACTTATGCTAGCCATCAGGGGTCGAATCCAAGAGATAAGGGACTATTTCAACCATATCTAAACTAGGAACAGGAATATAGGTAATGGAACAGCTTGCCTCTAAAACCACGGAAACTGGTTCATTCACCCCCAAACCACCTCAAAATGATGAATCTACCCTTTAAGGTCATTTTACAATTACATTTACATAGCATAGCATCATTTACAATCATAAATTCATCCACTATGAGAGAAAAAAACTTGTAAAAAAACTAGGCAAATTTTGTATTTTTGAGTAAACTGGTTCTATGCATAGCACCACCTGCCAGGTGTGTAGCGCCACTTCTCAGCTGATTTTGGAGGCCTTTCCCTTAGCCAAATTGAGCCCAAGATAGCTCACCGAAAAGATATTCCTGTCTAGTTTCTGGAACATCTTGAATTTCTTCATTTGGAGGTCAATTTTCCCCCTCAAAAATGGAATCGCCCAAGGCTTCTTCCTGTGAGTCCAAAAAGAGGCAGAGAGGTCATTTTTTGATGGTTTTTTGACCTTTAGGTGACCAATATTTGCTCCAAAATTGCTGAAAATTTTAGGGATTGATGTTCTCATCATGCTGAATCCAAATATGCAAACCATTTCTCCAAAAAATCCTCCAGTAAAAAGCGTAGCACCGTGGCTCTACGCACCTAATGCAATTTTCTATGTTGGAAAATTTCAAAATTTCAAAATGACAAAAACTCACCAAAACTTGCCCAGATTTGGCACAAGGCACTCTCATTAATTGCTTTGATGGGCTAGTGAGGCCTCAGCCAAGATTTTTAGCTTGTCATGCTCATTTTTTCTCCTTAAGGCCTTCCTCAACTTAGCCTTAAGCTTCCTCATCCTTATATTACATATTTTGTTCTGGGTCATGTAGTGGTAGGCCATGTGATGAAGCATCTTCTTGTCTCTATTGGCCCTCTCAAGTAGCTTTTCAAGGTGTATGTTGACCCTTTCAAGCCAAGTTTCCCGGTCATTCTCAATCTCTTGCTCAATGGAGGTCATCTTGACCTTTGCCTCCTTTGCCTTTTGCCGGTTCTCCTTGTTCATTTGCAACTCCATGAGGACTTGCTTGTCGGTCAATTGTTTGTTTTTTTGCTCTAGATAATTGATGACCCATTTAGCCCTCTATAAATTGACTGACAAGTCTTGTATCTTAGCCTCTTGTTCCTTAATGATCATGTCTTTGACAATCCTTGGATTTTGAGCATCCAAGTCAATGACATCCACTCCTTGTGCCTCCTCATGATCAACAAGGACAAAATCTCTCTCTTGCCCATCACTAGGATTTTTCTCATGCATCTTTTTCTTGTCTTTAGCTTTTCCCTTGTGTTGTTGCCCAACCTGTACCTGTTTAGCTTAATAAGAAGCAAAGCCCCTTCCACTCTTTATGGAGATAACATTTGCCTTTGGTTTGAAGATGAAGGCGAGACCCCTTCCACACCTTCTGGAGATAATACCTTCCTGGTAGCTACAAAAAGTTTCCTAGTGCCTCTCTCATATGTCACAAACACTGGCACTCCCACAGTTTCAATCTCTTGGAACTTTTTCTGTCCTAAAGGTCCACCTTCTTTTTGAGGCACTAATGAAAATACTTGAGGGATTTTGAACATTTCATGAGAAATGAAGGTCTCCCATGGTATGTTAAGTATGTTCAGCTGATGTAAAACAATGATTTTAATCACAGAGAAGTGGTAGATGCTGGGGGTATGATTTCTTCTTTACAACGAGTGCCATCTTCTAAATGTTTCTGAATATGAAGTAGGGGATATTCATCATTCTCACCCTAGTGAAATGCATCAGCAATCTAATGTGGTAGGCATACAGTCTGGATAACCTACCTTCAAAAGTAAAGTACCTGATGATGATCTTCATTAATGGAGCAAACATGTCCTCCAAGAATTTAAAGGGGAATACTCTGCTGAGTTTGTTATGATATTTAGCCTTAATGTAAGGTTCATAGTACTCCCTATCAATGTACTGACCTTTGTTCCACTTTTCACCCACATTTGGAATACTTGTAGCCTCTAAAATGACAGTTGGTGACAAAGTGAATGTAACCCCAGCAAGGTTTACCTCATCGTTGTCCAAGTGTGTCACAAACAACCTTGCTAATTCATGATGAGTTTCCACCATTTCACAAAAACTGAAACATGATTGATGTCTGAAACAAGAAATGGAAAATGGGAAGTCTTGCAGCTCCCTCAAATGGTGGGCTCCTCTCTGATATGTTTTCCTCCCTTATGAGGCCTTCTGCCCTGAGTGTCTCTCTCCCTGGAACTGTCACTATGTGTTTCTTCCTCTGTTTCATACTCACTGTCCCTCTCCATTGTTGTACAGTTGTTTGTCTTTATGGTAAATTAAGAGTGGTGGATTGGAGAATGAAGGTATGATGAGTATGAAGAGATTTAAATAAGAAAACAGGTGAGGATAAACTAGAATGGGAAAGGGATGTAGGGAATGAGTAGGGTTAGTGAATAGCGTAGGGTTTGGGAGTATTGTAGGGTTTGAGGTATATGTATAGGGTTTGGGATGTAGGGAAAATTTTTAGGGAGGGAATTATGTATGGGAGGATGAGTTTTAGGGAAACAGTAAAAGATAATATGGGACATCAGTAATGACTGTATTTTTTATAATATATGAGATAGTTTAGTGACAATTAGGGTTTGATGTTTTGAAGGGACAACACAACTCAAAACCATTGCAACAATTCTTTTTAGCAAGAGTAGTGATGTTACTTACTTGCAATGAAGGAATTTGGGAGTTTTGAGGCGATTTGATGAATTTTGCAACTGTTTGTAGCCCAACTGCCAGGTGCGTAGCAACTTCCCCAGGTGCGTAGCACAGCTCCTATGCATAGCGCCAGTTCAAAATAACACAGTGGAGAAAACCCAGGTGTTTAGCGCCACTCTTGTGCGTAGCGCCACGGAATTTTCTCCAAAACACAGCGATTCCCCTCCCTTTGCTCAATAACACCTTAAAATCGTGTTTTTGCTCATGAAACTCAATTCAAGCAATGAAATAACTTGAGAGAGAAATGACCTTTATATGGCTTGGGCACTTTTGATTTTTCACTTTTCAAAACCCACTTTATAATGTCTCTTGGCTTTTTCAAATACTCTGTTTTTTGGATGCTTGACTTTTTGTTGGAAATAGGTAAACTGATGCTTGATGATCTTTTGCTTTTGCAGTGGCATGTATTTGGAAATATCAGCAGGTGACCAGGAGCAGCATGAGACCATTAATTACATATGAGAAATGATAAAATTACATGAAATTACAAATAAAAAAAACCAATGCTCTATTTTCACCTCAAACTGGTTTTGAGGTGAAAAACTTATTAAATTTACAAATTATGAAATTAAAAGTTTCCTAATGATTATTGTCTTCCTCATGTGTCTGTTGACCATTATTAATCAATGGTTACTGAAAATTTGACATGGTGAAACCCTAATACCTAATGAGACTATAACCCTAAGACCTAAGTCCTATTTAATGAAATAAACTAAAAATGAACCTGGACTTGAACCATTGACTGAATCTCATGCAAAGAGGTCAGCAGATATGTGTCATGAGGGAAAAAACTGGAATGTATCCTACCATTAGCTGATCCATGACCTAATGGAATGAAACTCATTGAGAATGGGACTCCTAATATGAATGCAAAAGAGTGAATTTTGATCACTGATGGCAGTGTGAAGACACTAACACTAACAGGATGTGGTGGAGGTGCTCTTCCCAACTCTGGCTGAAGATCAAGATGTCATCCAATTATACCACTACAAATGAGTAGGTGAATAGCCGCAAGATGTCATCCATTAGCCTGATGAAGGTTGCAGGAGAATTCGTCAATCCAAAAGGCATAACCAACCATTTGAAAAGGCCCTCCTTGGCTTTAAAGGCAGTCTTCCACACATCAGAGGGTTCGATTGGTACCTAGTGATATCCTGACTTCATATCGATCTTGCTGAAATATTTTGCCCCCTTTAGTTGGTCCAGGAGGTTATCAATCCGCGGGATCGGGTACCTATTACGAACAGTGATCTTGTTCAGTGCCCAATAGTCAATACAGAGTCTCCAAGTCCCATCCTTCTTCTGTACCAACACGATCGGGCTCCCACAGGGCGATGAACTCGGACGGATGTGACCTTTCCGCAACAACTCCTGAATCTACCTCTTCATTTCATCGTTCTCCATAACAGAGCGCTGATAGATTAGCCCTTTGGGCAGCGGCGCACCTGGGATCAGATCGGTGGAGTGCTTGACCTGACAGTGCAGAGGAACCCCTGCCGAGGAGGTGAAGATGTCCTCGTACTCCTACACGACCTTGTCCATCTATAGTTGTCATGTGGAGGGGCCCTGTCTGGAGGTTGTGGCCACCATATTCTTCTTTCCTTGATGGTGTATCATCTGGAAAACAAATTTCCCGATTTTGTAAATGAGCTTACTACATTGTTTTGCAGTAACGAAAGAGATGGCGGTAGGCGGTGCTACCTCCAGTATCCTGTACAACTTATTTCCCAATGTAACAATAACAGCACGGGACCTTGATTCATACACATCATGTCACTTCCACAAGTATGGTTTTCCTAATAATATATCACAAACTTCAAGGGGAGCAATGTCACACAATACCTCATCTGTGAAGGGCTTGATGTTGTATGGAACACTGCTGGCTCACGCGAAGATCTCGTCCTTGGTGAAGCCACCTGATGGTGTATGGTTCCGGATGTGCTATGGTCGGTAAGCCCAACCGCTTCACGACCTCTGCCAAAATGAGGTTCTTTTGGATCCCGCTGTCGACAATGAACTATAGCGGGGAGCCCTTTACCCACATTTGGGAGTGGAAGAGATGCTCCTCCTCCTTTTGATCTTCGGGTTCCTCCTTCTGTATCTTTGTGCTGGCACTGGTGGCATTGGGCTCCACATCGATAATCTGCTTCCCTTTGTCATTCCCCTTGTCAGGTTCCTACTTAGAGTCAGAACATGCATCTGATTCTGAAACCTTTAGCTCGGCCACCAGTGACTGCTTGGCCCAACACTCACTTATGTTGTGAGTGGAGCTCTTATGGAACTCACACCACTTTCCCGTGTCCTTTTTCAACTTCATAGCGTTGTTCTTTGCTTGTAGCTTTAGAGGGTTGTCTTGGGCTGTCCCGCCTTGGCTTTTTCCTTTGTACTGCAGTTTGGGGGCACCTTTCCCTTGCTTCGAATTCGCAGATCCAAAGGCTCGCTTCTTCTGTTTAAACTCTTCCTCGACCTTGATGGCATATCGGTATGCCGTGCCGAGTGAGGGGATGTTCAGGAATTCTATTTCTTCTTGGATGTACTTGTGAAGGTAGCCGCAGTATTTAAGTACCAAATGCTGCTCCAAATCTTTGATACCCAACTTTGTGCGAAGGGTATGGAAAATATTGGTAAACGCTGGCATGTCTTGGTCCCTTCCTTGCTGCAGTGTGGTCCACTTTATGTATTAATCCTCATAGCTTCCGACAGGGTAGTACTACTCCTTGATGGCATCCAGGAATGAATCCCAAGTGGGTGTAGCTGAAAATAGTGAGCCTGTACTTTCATCCTTCAGCTCACAGTAGGTTTCCCACCAGTCCTTGACGTGGGGGGCTGCTTTGAGAAGAGCGAAAATAATCTTTTCCCGACTGGAAAAATCATGAACAAAAAAATAACCCTCTAGCAGATTTAACCATTTATCTACGGCATCTGCATCTATTTAACCCTCGAAGATGGGAATTTCCAAATTAACTTGTACCTTAAAGGGCATGGCGTTTCTAAAGGAGCTGCTAGAAGCTGATGCGTCGCCTCTAAGTAGCCGCTGAAGGATTTGGGAAAAGTTGTCCATCATCGCGTTCCTTTGTCGCTCGAGGGCTTCCTCAAGAAATATTTTGAAAGGATCTCCTGCCCCCTCATCTTTCTTTTCATCCGCCATGGGAGGTCGTCGGGATTTGCGAGGCTGGTCTTGCAAAGGTTCGACCAGTTCAAGCCCTAACTCCTTATATCCCGACCTCGTTGGGGACATGCTCTGATATCACTGATCCGGATTTAAACATGAACGCAACAAATTACAAAGATAACCATAAACACAGAGATGTAGCAAAAATAATACTTCATTTCATTAATGTAAAATACTGAAATATGCTTACAAACATAAATGGAAATAAACCAACTAGGGCGATGGTAGCTTATCTCTGAGAAGAGATGTCGCGGCTACATGCTTCTGAACTCTATTACAATGAGGCTCGAAGGCCTATTTATTGTTGAGAAACAATGGAAAACCCTAAACATCCAAAAACCTAACCCTAGAAGATGAAACGCCAAATTGTGGGCCCCGTTTGGGTAAATTGGTACATCAACTTCCCGAGGTCGTAACTTTGGCATATGATCTTCGTTTGATGCGCACAATATCTCGTTAGAAAGATCTATCTAAGAACTACAACTTTGGGAAGAGAAACATGGTCCATGGACATGGACCATGTTGCTCCCAGTTTTCCAAAAAAACATTGTTTAGGGCCTCAAAACAGCTATGGAAGTTCAGGACCCGAAAAACTGCTAAAAATAGTAAGTTGTGCTACAATTAAGGAAACTGAAAATGCTGAGAGAAACAATGGTGGGGGTCCAAGTGGATTTGGAAGGTGGACACAAATTTCCACGTGGATCAAGATGTAAACAAACTGGATAAAAAGGGGAGTCGAGGACACAATTATACAACTAAGCTATGGTTTTTTAAACACCATCGTAAAAACTAGGATAGATGGTAGGACTCTTGTGTCACCACTCACCCTGCAACCACATAATACCTAACATAGCTCTCCTCCCTTTGCCGCTAAAAACATGTAGACAATTTCTTCTAGGTGGGGGGTAACTTAGGTAGGGATTTTGATAAGCTAACACATTGGAGGATGGGACAAAAAATTCCAAACACCATTCTCTCCAAATCATCCAAAGACACCATACAGGGGGCTTACAATAAATCTTCAAAGAGTATGACAAATTCACCATCAAAACCACAATGAGTGACCAAATATCAGGGCCTCCACATGCCTTGAAACAACAATGGCACAACTTTCCTTCCTTGTGCATTATAGACGCTAACATACCTGCGAGTAGTGAAATGTAATATACCAAAATCGAAATAGAGAATCAAAAGGATATCACCCATAGATTGGTGCATTTTCAGACTATGCATAGAAAGATCAAACCCACTATATTAGAAAATCAGTTGGTATGCCTTTGCCTTAATGTACTCAAACCCAAAACCAACATAGTTGTACCACTACCAAACTAGAAATGCACCTCATTTCTCCTTCTCTGCCCACACCAAGCTCTCCGGGAGGATAGGAGACAAGCCCCAAGCAAGAATGATGTCTATGTAACACACCATGAGGAAGGCCTTATTAACACCCTCCTTCACATTAGTTAAGACTCGATAATGAGGTGATGCGTCCACCACCTCCACTCTATAGTAGTTTCCTTAACCATATGACATCCCATTTAATGATAGGGTCCTAAAGACCATCAATGTCCATTAAAATTCCCATTGACCTGTTGCCACGTCCCCCGGTTCTTTAACCAAATGGGATGGAAATAGCTCACCCTCCCATATTTGTCTCGAGATTCACCCCATATAGGGCTAATCCATCATTTAGAGCTAGTAACCAGCATGCATCTATTAGGGGGCTTGTAGCATCTAACTCCAAGTAGATGGCAAAGAGGTAGATGACTCTTGGCATCCATAATTCACCGTCAAGTCTGCAATTTTATTTCCTATTTTGTGAACATGTAGAGGAATGAGCGTTGGAATGTCTATGGTAAGATAATCTACCTGTGTTAAGAGGGATTCCAAACACCATATTGAGGAAACCATGTGGACCTAAGTGCCATTTTGGATCTTCCGAGGCACATTTATAATGATTTGTGAGTCCCCCTCTACCATAATCTTGGTGTAACCTTGGGCATGCGTACCCTCCAAACCAATGCAAAGTACCATAAGTTCAAATACATTATTATTGCTAATGCATATCATTCTTGATTTTATGAAGAGAGGAATGCATCTATGATCTCTAATGATTCCACAATATCTAGTTGGATCTGTCCTTTCAAGGTCCCATAAAAATTTAGTTTAAGGAAAGTGGGTGGAGGAGGGGACTGAATTACAAGGCTAGAGAACAAAATTTAAGGGGGGTGAGGAGATCATCCATGGGGGTTGGGAAGGAAACCAATATGTTGAAAGCCTTGCCTCACTACCTAATGCTTGTTTGTCGTGAGAGGACCATGGAAGGGCAAGAATATATTCTTTGATATGATACGTAACGAAGTTCTAGATAAAATCTAAGGGAATAGAGGTTCCTTTGAAAATTATTCTATTTCACTCTTTCCATATCCCCAGAGAAGAAAACCTTACACCAAAGTCAAGATATGATTTAGAATTGGATTGGAGAAGGACTGAGAGCTCCAATTGGCCATTGAAATGAATATATTAAGCAGATTTGTATCCAATCTCATGAAGCGCTCATCTAATCAATTCCATAATCCCATAGATAAAGTTCAGTTGTGGAATAGATGTTCCAGTTTCTCTCAATTTAGGAGATAGAGAACACATCGGGGTGGACTTTGGAATTTGTTTTTCTAAACGTTTTCCCAAGATAAAGGATTCCCCTGAAACAAGAACCATAGGAAAGAAGATATTTTTGGACAAATTTTTTGTCTCCGTATCTTTTTCCATATCTCTTCTACTTTCATTTTTTTATGGCCTGCCTCTAGGTGGCAGGCTTCCTTGATATAAAAGAATATATTTCAATTGATATCTCCACTAGAGTTTTATCTTCTTCGTTTAAATATGGAATACGTCTATTTTGTAGGTTTCCCCAAAACTCTTGTCATGTTTTCCTATATGCTTTTGGATGCCAATTTTCTAGAGGTATCCATTTGCACCATTTCTTACATTGATCTCCCTCTACCCAGTAATCTTCTACTACGATTCTTCTTTGTTTTGACATTTGTTGACTGAATCTTTCCATCCTTGTTTGGTCTCCCAAATTTGTTAGTGTTGAAGGGGCTAAATGCACCGCTTACAGTTTGAGGGGGATCTCTCCAGTATGATGCCCCAACTAGGATTCACAGTGTTTGAGATGAGAGTCCCATCTAAATTTCTGGATTAGCTACCATCTTATGCTTTTGTGAAAGTTAGATTTTGGATGAATGAGATATGAAAGGGAAACCAAAATACATCCCTTGATGGAATGCAAGTGAAATCAACTTTATGAAAATACCTTAAATGATTTTATACAAAGAATGCCACAGTAGACTTATAATAAACATTCACCTCAAGGAAAGAGTGATAGCAGTCTCTAATTAAGATACATGATGGCTAAATTATACTAGTTATTAATTGTGAAACAAATTAGAATCAACAACCAACAAAAACACATGTGAAAATCAACAATAAATTCTTAGAAAGATGAGAGTTTTCAGTTAACAAAATAGTTCATTAACCTACCACAAATGTGCAATAACCAAATACTAATGAACAAAAATAAAGAACAGTCTTATAGTAGTCAATATCACATGATAAAAAATCTTTGTCGTGACCCTTTAGGCTTATGAGTATTAGAGATGAACATTAAATGTTAAATCACAAAGTATCTTCAAGAATCCCAATAGTGGGAGTGCATAAATCTGAAACTTAATCCTTAAGTTGGTTACAAGCTTATCCCTTTAAAAATCCTCTTTTTTACATAATTACATTAAAATCCAAAAAATAATAATTTTAATGAAATAAACACCTATCATGAGCCCAACTCCAAAATTGACAAGGTTTGCACTTGGATTTGTAACCCTTAGATCATATGAGTGTGCTAAGCCTTATAGTCTACTTCAATAAATAAAACTTTATTAGAGATCAACCGTTCATTAGTGACTTCTTATTCACATGTAGTTGACATCATTGTCTTTAGGTAAGCCTATATTTTTTGGAATAATGAATTGAGCATTGTGTGTAGCTTAGTGGGATCCACCAAGTGTTGTTCCAATGCATCTTTGGTTGGATTTGTATCTTTCTCTATGATCACTAGTTGTCATGCATGCATCATTTCTTGTACTTCATATTCAATTTTTAACTTGGGCCTCACCTCTACTTGGCCTCTGATGGAGACTAACTTATGAGCCTTTATTAGCCTCTCCATCATGATGTGGTGCTATTGATAGGTGCCCATAGTTTTCATCACATATTTTTTGAGATTTTCTTAATCTCAAATGAAAACTCTGATTTCAGGTTTATCTCTTTCCTAACTTAGTTCATCTTTTATTGGTAAATTATCTAGTGATTCGAGGTGTTTTGTACTCCATACATGCATTATATCGATGGTTGATAAGGTGTCCTTGAGCTACACACCTTTCCCTTTAACCACATTTTGAATAGATATGAGTATTGCACACATCTTCTAGATTTTACCAAGATCCTAGTATAGTTGATTTCACAATGTCTCCTAATGATTTATTCAGCTCTAATGTTGTGCTCTGATAATATTTGTTGTAAGAGCTTGAGGCCAATAAAGCTTGATTTTCCTTCTACTGCCTCTTGATTTCCTGATGCACTTTCTTCACGCTCTTATCTTTTTCTTTCACATTTTCAATTAAATATTCAATATTGTTTTCCATTGTTGAGGAGAAGGTTGTCCCTATTGAGACTATGGGTAATGTATTCTCTAAAGTATTATACACTATGTTTCTCTTTGTGGTCACCGAGATGGGTTTTTCTAGTTCTCAGGCCAAATACTTCTTCCTTTCTTCAACAATATGATTGGAGTTCCTGTCAAAACGAAAATTGGACAAGTTCATCACCTAAATATCATCACTCACAATGATTCTCATTTCCCCAATTGGAAAATGGCCTCCTGTTAATGGTGCGGAAACCAATGATGATGGATCAATATCCATGCTAGGAAAACCATCGTTGCCTACATTTTGTGCTTCTTGTCCTTGTTTCTCTTTCAGCCTTGCCTCATCCTAGGCTTGTTTCTCTAATATTTCACTTTCAAGCCACTCTTCTGCATGTCTTTTCTTCTCTTAGTCCACTTTCTACAACTTCTCTCTCAGCCTTTTCCCTTTGTCCTTCTTCCTCCTTTTATTTATTTTCTCTCTCTTTCTTTAACCTTAGATCTTATTTTAACTTATTTTCCTTTTCTTTCTTAACATCTTCTTTTCGTTCTCTTTCTATGCATCTTTATTATCTTTTGCATCCTTCTCTTTGGAATATTCTCCTAATGTAGTATTGGATCAATTCATGTTTCACAAGGCGTCTACAACATTATAGAATTTTATTTTTCCTCATCTTTCTTGGTTTGTGACGAGTACATATACTTTCACTTGCATTGGGAGCAATGTGATATGATCACATCCCTTGGGTCATATCTATGGAAGTCTATCTCTCCAAATTTGAAACGCTCTAGGTTTGCAGCTTCTGCCTCTACCTCTTTGAAATTATTTATATCATACATGCCTACATAAAATGGGTATGTAGGTCGTGGTGCCTTCTTCGACTGTGCTAGTATCCCACCAACTCTTGTGGTTGCATAATATGAAACCTCTTGCAAAAATACCTTATTGGTATGAAAAATGGGAGTTGTTGTAGTGGCTTCCATGACCCAAAAACAATTATGTACATTGATTCTCGTGAATTGAATCAGTCAACAACTTCTCATAATGTTTCTTTAGCCCAATGATATACAAGCTGAATCATGGTCAAATAGAATATGGAATAGTGGTGAGATGAAGCCCTCCACTATCCTTGTATATTATGTTGCATGTTGGATATCCCATAACTCCTTGCATTAAATGTGCAATAGTTGAATGTTTGGAATGAGATTCCATCTCCATTCCATCATCTTGACTGGCATCTAGCACATATGCCATCAAGTAGGTAAGAGGCCATTTAAAAATATGGTTGCTTCCCATCTGCTGGATTTTGAGCCTCTTTCACCTTGGCTCTACTCCCTCTACATCTTCTTAGATGGATGGAGAATATGGGGCTCATTGTTAGCTGCTCATGGCAGTGAGTCCTTAAGACATGTTGGAGCAGGTATGACTGATGTTGCAGGGATGTTTGCCTTATGTGGAGAGATCGACATCATGGACGATGATGATCTTGGTGGATGGCTACCGGGATGGGATTTTGTCGAGGACGACAACGATTTCAAGTGGAGGAGGATGTAAGGCCTTCGAGTTATTGATGCGATGGGCGACAGAAATTTTCCGTGCACGAAGGCGCGGTCGGGCGCGCGGGCACGCGAGCGCACACGAAACAACAATGCGACGTTTGTGCGAGCCAGATGCGATGATACCATGAAACGATGGAACGACACTTGGGTAAATGTGACTAAGTGTTGGATATATATAACGATGCGAAAGGAGACTTGTATCATGTGCAAGCCGACTTGGAAGGAGCCTCATGGGGGGCGCATTACATGTGGTTTGGGGGTCGGCCAAGGGGCTGCACACCCCATGTAAACAAGTTAAGAAGTGTATATATGAGTGATGTTGCAATTATTTTAGCCCATTTAAATATGACTCCATCATGGGCACATGTATGCATCAGTGGGACCCAACTTTCTTCGAAGAACTCCATTGTTACCTTGCCATATAACCTGCAGCAAACCAGTTGGTATGCTCTTCTAATGGATTTCATTTTATGTATTTTGACTACCTAGATTCTAAAGTTGTTGGAGTCTTGCCACCAACTCCTTAGGATATCTTTGTTGTTTAGATTCAACTTCATATACCAACCCACTGAAAAGGAAACCTGATGTTTAGGAATCATGTACTATTCATCTATCCATGGATAAGTGAGTGTAACAAGTTCATTACCATGGTTGTCACTGACAGCCATGTCTCTAGGATTAATGCATTTAACTATTGACTCTATAGCTTCCCCACATGAAACACTACTAGATGAGAGGCTACCTTATGCATCCATGGTGTTCTAACATTCTAATACACTTTGATTTCTTCCTCTCCATCATGTTATTCTCTCCTTGTGAACAGATGATAGATCTACGACCATTCTAGAGAGATTGATTTATTAATATAGCACTTTGTATCAACATATGTAGGCACTGAAGCAACGAGACTTTCTTCAAATTATTTCTCCACCTGTTATTTTCAAGGCCTTCTCTTTAAAGTGGCCATATCTTCAAATGAGTATATATTGAAGCATTGCAAATCAACTAAACCTCGAAGATCAAAGATATCCATTATGATAGATAGATTAGAAAGAAAAAGTGACTTGGTGTGCAGTGCAATTGAGGAGTGCAGTCGAAGGCTAGGAGATGCGTTGTGACACAAGGCAAGAGGCTATGCTGCTAAGAAAGATTGTGAAATGATATGATTTAGTAATGCATGATAGTGAAAATGTGTGGCAACTCAAATATGCAGTGTATAACAAAATAATATCGCATACTGAGTAAAGCAATTGTGTCAAAGCGCAACACTTAAGCTTATTCTAATAAACCAATATGTGATACAATGCAAAGGTCAGTTACGGTGTGATTAGATATTGCATCGCAAATTTTCAATGTATGATGTGTAAAGGAATTGTTGTCGCAACGCAATACTTAAATTTAGGCTTCTAAATGAAAGCATGACGCAATGACGAGAGATGTGATGATTTTTATCAAAGAACAATTGGTTATGCAATGTAATAATACATAGGAGTGGTGTGAAATGTGATGTGATGGCAAAGTGTCAAGCAGAGAAATGGATGTGCGAAAAATGGGTAACAAACACAAATTAGTAACAAATAATGAATGCGGGTAGAGGACGTGCAATACATACATGCAACATGTTGTGAGCATTATAAATCCAAGAGGGAGAGTGCAATTTCGGACGACAAGGATGCAGTATGAAATCACGCAGCGCAATTAAGTAAAGGAGGCCTATGATAAGTAGCACAATGAAAAATGAAATGGGGAGGAGGAATATATACAGAATTTCCACCATGGGAGGCGCATTGAATGCACATTTATTGTGACATTGCAAAAAAAATTGTGAAAAAGGAATTGCATGAAAAGTTGTGATGTGTTGAACTGCGGGGATGAGATGCACTAAGCATTTGTGATGTGCCCTTCAAATTTTCAAGTTTCCTAACTTAAAAAATTTCCATCTATTATAGTTCAAGGGTATGAAGAATGTTCTTAGGTTATAGGTTGCATAGATGTCTCAGATTTTGCAATGAGGGTACCTTGAATTGGGTTTGTAACCAAAATTTAGTGTTGTTGTAGTTGCTACAACAATTGGAGAACCACTGGTAGAACCTTAGCATCTTTGGTTTAGTCTTTATTTATGATAGAGATTAACACGTTTTGGGAAGTATTGATTTGATTGTATGGGTACCATTTGTTTACTTGTTTGATCTTGGTTAGATATTTTTCATCTATCTGCAAACAATATTGGTCTTGGAACATAACACACTGATTTCAACAAAAGTTAAACACCAAAAGATTTGATGGGAAATAGAGATATTATGCAAGTGAGTTTAAAATTCTTGGAATTAAATGAATAATATGAGTCTATAGTGTTTCTCCATTGCCAGTGAGTATACATAGCCTCTACAGAGTCACTCAAGGAATACAAGCATTTCTTTGATGCCAACAAGTGTTCATAGCCTTTATGAAGTGGCTTACATCACCCTTTTGTGTGAGAAGCCTTTCTCATGCCTTTACCATTTATTGATTTTCTTAGTATGCAATTTACAATTATTATTTTTAAGGCATTTGAC